>NC_051169.1:72320324-72565060 GCF_013339725.1 Rhipicephalus microplus
GTTACGTCAGAGGTCAAGACAGACGCAGTGAGCAGGCCTGAAGTTATCTAGGTGGCATTGATCCTGCTCATTTGTGAGGTGAGGAGTTCAAAATATGGCTGCAGTCCTTCATCCACATTTGTTCTGGTTTTCCATTGTCGCGTGTACTTATCCAAGTTACCCAGTCTTTCAAGTGGTTCATCAAGCCCAAACATGCGAAACGGTGTCAACGTACCGAAATAAGAGCACATGTATGGCGAGTTCGTTCATTGGGCTTGAAATATAGACAATACGGCTTTATTGCTCTTCAAGACATGGCTGATTGCCCTCATATGTTTATTCCATTTTGTGTGCTGTGTAAACATTCCTATTGAACATATCCTGTGTAAACTCTTATTGAACATTTATAGCAGATGCACTTGCTTTGATATTTTTGATTGAACCTAAATAAAACAATGATTTTCCATTTCAGCTCTTAATTTCTCTTTGTGAAAGAAGTAATTGCCTTCGTGTATTGTTATATGAGTAGTTAAATATATTATTTAACGTAATAAACTACGGTTGCTCGCAATGTAGATTTGTGAAAAACAAACAATGCAATTTACCTCATCTTTGAGGTGCATCTTTTTGATGTGTCGTCAGTTGCTTTTCTTACAGGTGGAGTGTGCGATATTTTGCGAATAGAGACCCCGGCGAATAATTAGGTATAGTCTAGGATATACGCTGTTTTAACGGACTCTTAATGCGCTCGCTGCAGCAGGGAAAATGCGCCTCCCACGTTTCGCGAGTACACCTGGTGCTGTGCTCGATGCGATCACGTTATACCTTCAAAATTTCTCAACCTCATCCACCCACATAACTTTCTGCCTCATGACGACGAAGTGATTCTCTCGCAGAACGCCTGTGTCCGTGTCTCAGTATTTTCAATTTGCTTTCCTGCAAACCCTGGGAGCTGCCGCCCCCTCCTTTGCGGTGATGCTTCAGGACACACCTGAGAATGTTCTTGGCGTGCAACTGCCATGCCGGGCTTCGTCATCCAGGAAGCGTGGCAACGCGCCGAGCGACACGGACAGCGAGGCAACCGTTTGTACTCGGATGGCATCGAGTGATCGGATGATGACTTCACGGTCGTCATGAATCGAACTACAAAACGAAGACTGCTGTGGACGGCATCGTCGGCAAGTGTTTCCACCGTTAAAACTGCCCCACAGCGCTGGCCGAACACCATGCTGTTCATGCCCGAAGTCCTTGCGTCCAACTTGCGACTCCTCAACAGGCAAGTTCTTTCTGTGCTTCTCGAGGAAACCGCGCCGAATGATATCAAAGACGTGAGGATAAATGCACAGAAGAATATCCTTGCCTGAGATGTTATGCACTATAGCGCATTGCAAAGCCTTCGGCACATAACAGAAATAGGCACCGTGAAAGTTTGGTCAATGGTCACTACAGGTTGTAATGGCACTGTAGGTGTCAATTATGATGTGGATCTTTCCATTCCAGCTAATGACCGGCCAATGTTAACAAAACCAGCTACAGAAGGCACTCGCATCTCGCACATCACCAGACTCGGTAACTCATGCTGCTTGAGGCTTGTATTCGAGGGAGACAGGCTTCCCTCGTATGTCAAAGTGGGCCATGTTCGCCACTCAGTGCGTCCATACGTACCGAAGCCACTGCAATGCTACAAGTGTTTCAAGATGGGACACGTAAAAGGTGTCTGTGAAAACAAAGTTGTCTCTCTGCGGTGCGCTGAATCTCACTCAACAGACGCCTGTGGTGCCACCGGGTTAGAATGTCCAAACTGCCACGGCGCTCATGAAGCCTAATTCAAAAATTGCCCACGGATGCGAAACAAGCACGCGGTACTCAGGCGTATGGTGCGGGACAATTCAATGCACAGGGAAGCTGCCGCTACACTTCGCTGACGACGGCGTGGGGGGCGAAGACCATCACGAAAACACTGCTCTACTGATAGAGAGATGCTATCCTCTATCAAAGTGGCTGATCCACAAACACCGAACTCGCTGAAAACGTATACTGCCAAACAGAAGAAAGGGACAGCAGTCGCACCTTCCGAACGGAGGCCCTCACTTCCACGAAGTCAACCTACTTCGGAGTTGCATCAAATCCCGCCGCCCTCGACGACCCCTCAAACCAGTGTTGCGACAAATGAAGATCAAGTGATAAGCTTGCTGCAATCGCTGAAGAGTGCCATGCGTGTCCTACTGAGCAATATGAAGACTTCGTCTGCGCAGACCGCACTGCAAGTGCTGGACACCCGGAGACCAGTGCTTACAGCAGTAGGGTGAAACCACGGCCAGCAAGGCACCGTCGTTTCGAGTGGAAGTCAAGCATGCATCTGTCTTTCAGTGGAACGCCAGAGGACCTAAGTCGCGCATGTCTGACTTTAGACAGTTTGTATTTGTCAATCGTTTCCCTATTATTGTGATTTGCGAACCCAACCTGTCTGCTTCAATCAAACCGTCAGGGTATGAGTGCTTTATGTCTTCTACTGACAGAGACTGCAGCAAGGTTATTGTAATCATGCGCCGTGATCTCACTTGCGTTCACCACACAGTCTCGCCTGATGAAGAGAATCAATGTGTGCCTACTGTGAAGAAGGATAAGATAACTTTCACGATTCTCGGAGCTTACTTATCTCCATCAAGATGCCTTGACTGCGAGTGCTTTCCTGGTATTCTGACATCGACTCCAAGCCCATGGGTGATCACTGGCGAGTGCTTACCCGCCATTTATTATGGGGAAGCTCCAGGGTCAACTCTAGAAGAAGAAAATTGGTGTCCTTAGCCTCTGAGTACGAACTTTGCGTCTGTAATGATGGAAGCCCCACATATTTACGCGGATCAGCCTAAAGCAGCTGCCTGGACCTTACGTTGGTTTCTCACTCACTTACCAGGAAAGTGCACTGGTTTTCGGATCTGGAAACGCGAGGCAACGACCATATTCCAACTTACCTGCGGAGAGGTTTCACCAGCTCCAAGTCCTCAACGAACCTCAAGTACACCCATTGGCCGAAATTCAAAGCGTTAATGAAAGACTGTTGTACCGACGGCTCATCGTATAACTTAGAGGACTCGATAAAGGATGTCCTGCAAAATACCATGCATTCCCTTTTGACTAGTCACAAGCGCACCGATTTGGACATAGAGCTTGAGAAACTTCGTGCAATACGTCGTCGTGCAGAACATAACTACCGACGAACAAAGTGCATGGATAATTTGAGGCTAGCTAGACGCATTAAAAAGAAAATGTAGCGGCGCATGAATAAACTGGCTTGACGACGTTGGACATCCTTAGGCGAGTCGTTGGATCCGCGAAAGCCCCTATCACTGATATGGCGAACTGTCCAGGGTCTTAGCACAGCCTTTGGTCAGCGACACCCGTTTACATCTCTGGCACTTCACCTACAATGCAGAGAGACTGAGGTTGCAGAATTCTTCTGTAGAATTGCCAGTGATTCCAATTTAACGGAATCAAGAATGAAAACACTTGACAACCCACCGCCCTCACGTGATCCCCGCATGGAATGCCAGTTTTCTATGGATGAGCTAGAGGCGGCACTGGCTCTGTGCAGACGTTCTTCGGCACCCGGACCTGACGGCATAACCTATCGTGCCCTTTGTAATTTTGGAAACGAAGCTCGGAAGGCACTCTTGCGTCTATACAATGACTCCTGGCAGACTGGTACAGTTCCCCAACCATGAAAGTCAAGTCGCCTCATTCCGCTTCTAAAGGCTGGTAAATCTCCTTTGGATATTGCCTCATTTCGTCCTATCACGCTTGCCAGTTGTGTGAGAAAAACAATGGAACGAATGATTCTAATATGAATGGAGTGGTATCTCGGTCACTACGAAATCTATCCGGTATCCATGACCAGGTTCAGGCGCGGCCATTCGTTAATCGACAACGTTGTTAATCTGGTGACATATGTTGAACACCAGAAAGCCTGTAAGAGACTGCGCGCTCCGTTTCTGGACGGGTTACGACAATGTCACCCATGAAGCCATCCTTAGTGCTTTGGAAAAAGTAAGTCTTGGTGGCAAGATATATATGTGGGTGTACAGCTACTTACAGCTGAGATCATTCTACGTGATGACAGTTAATGGCCCAGCACCTGATTATAACAGCAGCCGAGGAGTTCCTCGGAGAGGAGTGCTAAGCCCTACACTTTTCAATCTAACTCTCACTGGACTAGTCGAGCACCGTAGAACTTTCTGTCTACGCTGATGACATCTGCATTTGGACATCAGGTGTGACAAGGCCTCAGCTTCGTGCCCGCCTTCAGAAGGCTGCTACAATGACGTCATGCTACCTTCGTAAACAAGTTCTTGAGGTTTCCTGCGGAAAATGTGCAGTGGTAGCGTTCATGTGGAAACCAATGTCTGCTTACAGCATATCGATTAATGAAGAATATCGTTCAACAGAAGCCACAGGTTCTTGGGAGTCATAATAGACAGAAACCTGTCGTGGACTCCACACGTGAACTGTGTGAAGAAGCGGCTGATTGCAACATGTCACAGGTTCAAATTCCTTGCAGGAATAAATTGGGGAGTGCCCATACCATCCATGCTACAACTGTGCAGAGTGCTGTTTATCGGATTCTTATAGCACAGCTTACCTTCAATATCTAACACCGGCAAGACCAACCTGCGCGCAATTTAGATAATTCAAGCCCAAGCACTTAAGATATGCCTTGGATTACCCCGCAGTGCTCCAATGGCTGAAAACATTGCCATCGCTTAAGGTCACTCAATCAAGATCCATATTATTACCGAGACAATGCGCATGCACGTCAGGCATTATGCCAGGACCCCTTCACACCACCTGGCGAGCCTCGCTGCTGAAGAAAAACCCCGCACGACATACGGTGCCACTGTCTGCAAGCATCGTTCATCGTTTACTGAGGCGTACGCACCTGTATCAAAGCCACTGCTTCCTCCTTGGAGGTTGAGCCAGCCGCGAGTTGACTTAATGATTCCAGAAATGCGGAGAAAATCGGACTCACCGACACATGCCCTGAAACAACCGAGTCTATTCTACTGGAACAAAACTACAGTAACCACGTGCACATTTACATGGATGGCTCGGCTACGCAGTCTAGTTCAGGTGGAGCGGTGGTTATACTATCACAAAGGATAACTCGGTGTTTTAAGACTTCACATGAGACAACGTCCACGACGGCAGAACTCGAGGCTCTGCGTAGTGCACTGGAACTCATCAATTCTGAAGAAAGACCAAGTAAATGGGCCGTGTTTTATGACTCAAAACCAGCTTTACAGTGCCTGCTGTCAGTTCTCCGACGCGGATGCCATGACAAATTGACCTTCCAAACCGTGAAACTTCACCACCTCATAATACGAAAAGGCCACGACATCGTCTTTCAGTGGTTATTTGGGCATTGTGGTATAAGCGGAAATGATTCTGCAGATCATGCTGCTTGCACGTCACATGAAGAAACAAGCAGCGTTCCAATTCTGATTTCAAGAGCGGACGTGGCGAGGCAGATTCGTCAACTGGCCCGCAGTCTTACACTGGCTGAGTGGAACACACCAAGCATACAGCGTAGAAGACTGCATGAGCTTGACCCTTCACTACATCTCCGGCCTCCACCCGGCCTACACCGACGTGAAGCTTCCATAGGTCGGCACTTTAAGAGACTACTCACTCATACTCACTCACCACAATGTTTTCAGCCTTCACCCTCACTCACGTTCATACTCACGTCTACTCCCACTCATAGGCCCTCACTCACATTCATACTCACGTCTATTCCCACTCATAGGCCCTCACTCACATTCATACTCACGCCTACTCGCACTCATGAGTACTCACTAACGTTCATACTCCCTCCTTGTCACACCCAGAGTACTCACTCACGTTCATACTCACTCCTTCTCACACTCAAAGTACTCACTCACGTTCATACTCACGCCTACTCACACTTACTCCTACTCACTCACGTTCATGCTCACTCCTTCTCACACTCGAAGTACTCACTCACGTTCATACTCACTCCTTGTCACACTTAGAGTACTCACTCACGTTCATACTCACTCATACTCACTCATACTCACACTCATGAGTACTCACTCACGTTCAAACTCACTTCTGCCCACACTGAAAGTACTCATTCACGCTCATACTCACTTTTACTCATACTCACGAGTACTAACTCACGTTCATACTCACTTATACTCATACTCAAAGTACTCACTCACGTTCATACTCACTCCTACTCACACTCATGAGTACTTACTCACGTTCAAACTTACGCCAACTCACACTCTAGGCCCTCACTCACGTTCATACTCACGACTACTCACACTGATGAGTGCTTACTCATTTCATACTCACGACTACTCACACTTGTGAGTACTCACTCACGTTCATACTCACGCCAGCTAGCACTCATACGCCCTCACTCACGTTCATACTCACAACTCACACTGATGAGTACTCACTCATGTTCATACTCACGCCTACTCACAGTCACTCACGTTCATGCTCACGCCTACTCACAGTCACTCACGTTCATACTCATGCCTACTCACACTCATTGTTCATGGCTCACGTTCATACTCACGACTACTCACACTCTTATAAAAACACGGACTGCTGGGTGAGTTGGTAATTCATTTCAACTGAGGTGCGCGAAAAACTGAAGTACAAAAGGAAGACACATCGAGACAGTGCGCCGTGCCCAGGTGTCTTCTTTTTGTACTTCAATTTTTCGTGCACCTCAATTAAGACTCATAGTTACTCACTCACCTTCATACTCACGCCTGCTCAATATCATAGGCCCTCACTCACCTCCGCACTCACATGAGAATTCACCTCATACTTACGCCTACCCATATACTCAGACGCACTCACCCACATACTTTTACATTCTCATACTCCTCATCATCACAGCAGGACAAAGGCCTCTCCCCTTGTTACGCCAGTCAACTCGGTCCTTTGCTTGCTGTTGCCACTTCATCCCCGCAAACTTCCTACTTCCTAATCTTATCTGTCCACCAAACTTTGTCTCCCCTTTTTCCGCTTTCCTTCTCTTCAAGGCAAAACGAAAGTAATGAACAACAACCTAGAAAGAAAACAGCGCTTCGAGATAGGTGGCAAGTGCACTTGAAGTTGGAAGAGGTATATACGTCTGCTTAGGACAGGTAGTACCTGCGGAGCTGAGCCACGAGACTGAAGTAACTAGAAGAATAAAAGTGGGGTGGAGAAGATTCAGCAAGCATTCTCAGCTCATGGCTGGTAGATTGTCACTATCCCCTCAAGACGAAGGCATATAACAGCTGCATCTTGCCGGTACTTACCTACTGAGCAGAAACCTGGAGGCTTACAAAGCGGGTTCAGCTTAAATTGAGGACGACGCAGAGAGCGATGAAAAGGAGAATAGTAATTGTAACCTTAAGAGTCAAGAGGAGAGCAGAGTGGATCAGGGAACAAACCGGGGTTAAGGATATCATAGTTGAAATCAAGAAGAAGCAATGGACATGGGCCGGGCATGTAGCGCGTAGGCAGGATAACAGCTGGTCATTAAGCATAACTGACCGGATTTCCAGAGAAAGCAAACGGGTTAGGGGGAGACAGTAAGTTAGGTGGGCAGATGAGATCAGGAAGTTCGCGGGTACATAATGGCAGCAGCAAGCACAGGACCGAGTTGAGTGGCGGATCATGGGAGAGGTCTTTGTCCTGCAGTGAACGTTGTCAGGCCGATGATGAATATTAACATTGAGGTAGCGTTACGTGTACTCAGGTTACTCAAGAAACAATCGATCTGAATAATTGTCGCTTTCTTTTAGGTTCGGTAGGCTCCACAAACAGGATATGACTCAGCGCAATTACGTCTCACCTGCACATTCATTTGTGTGCCATGGCGCGTAGGAGACGCTGAGACATTGCTTAGAATCTCAGTAATGTGTTACAAGCACTCAAAACGCGCTTTCGTAGGCTACGACGCACGCGCGCGAAATAGAGCCGCTCTCGACCGCTTCAGTGTACTACACGGCCGCTGCTATGATTACGCGCCAGAACCCAAGACGTTGCCATGCCATCCGGCTCGGCCGCTTCGTTCGTTCCACTGCCGCCAGTCCCTTCTGACTGCACTAGCGGGACAGGCGGGCGCCGGGGCCTCGCCGCCACGTCGGCGTGACCGTCGTGACGGCGCCTCCCCTCTCTGCCTCGCCTTCAGATGGAATGCGTTGCGTACGGCTGTTTTGCATTCGAGAAATTGAGCGCATCTTCGGAGATGTTTTCCTTCCTCTGTGGGTCGCGCTCACGCGGAGACATCGTTGGCTCCGTGCCGGCACTGACGGTTGCAGGGGGCCTTATTTATGGATCTGCGTACGCTGTGAACGTTCATTGGCAGTGTGCGTACGTGGGGTTATCGCGGACAGCCAAATGAAACGTTAATTAACGAGTTGCGTTATGTGTACGTGTTTTTGTACTAGCCAGCATTATGTGAATGATAGAATAAATTATCAAGGGTGATCGGGCGCTTATTGCACATTGTGTGTGCACTATTGAAGGCATAATAAGCCGTCGAAAAGTGAAGCGAGGGCAGAGATTGAAACGGCAATGCGAACAGGGTCCGATTATGCTATTGCATACTATACTATTGACGGCGAAGCTCAACCGTTCTCCAAGCTTTCTTTTTTTTTTTTCTCAATGGGGCACTGAGAAGGCGAAGTTTGCACACAGCTTCGCGCTTGAGAGGTGATGAGATCACTTAAGGTTTTCGTTCAAGGCAACCTTCACTTGAGGGAGAACGCAGAGATAGAAACTGCAAAATCGCTGCGCACAATGGGCGTCGCGCACACAATGTGCTTTCTCTCGCGGGCCATTTCAGCTTTTTTTTTTTGTTGCTTGCGCAGTGCATTTCTTTTTTCTGAACCGGCTCGTGCGGCGATTTTTGTTAAAGGGCTTCTGAAAACCTTGTTGTTTTACATGTATTATCAGCGGGTTGCGTAGACTGAAGGCGCAAGAGGTAAGTGCAGCAAAAACGGTAGCTATTGGGACAGGCAGTTCAAAGTTATTCAGCCTAGAAAATTAAATTTACAATAAAATGGACGGCTACCCTCAACTCGAGTTTTGCGCGGTCACCGTAGAGTAGTTATCCAAATTTACCACCTTTCTACAAAACTCTAGATAAAGCCTGGTAAAATCTCAGTGAAGAAAAGTCAAGCACTCACCGCACTCTGCAGCCATGATCTCAGCGGAGACGATCCCGATGCTGGCCCGAGCTTGTTGCGACTTGGCGTGAGCAGAATCCCGTCGCTGCCATCCAGTTGTTACGAGCCGCGTCGGTGGCCGCAGCGGACCCAGTAGTAGCATGGAGCTTGGGTGGTGGTCGTCATTCCGCAGGCCACGTGGACGTCAGAAACCTCGAGAGCTGAGGCAGAGGGACAGGCGTAAAGGAAAACTTAACAAGACGTTTATTTGCAACATGTTGGACAGTAACGTCCGAACGACGACTCTTCTCGCGACACTCTCCTGTTTTCTTCTGGCGGGCTACTCCTGCTGCCTCGCCGTGCAGTTCCGAAGATATAGGCGGAATGTCTCTTCGGGGAACCAACCACTCATGGAGAGCACAACACAAGTGTCCCTTCACACACGTGGCAGATGCACGTGGCACACGCGCGGGGACTCGGAAGCGACCACGCAGGAGAAATTCACGGCAGTCCCTCCTGTAGCACACAACCGGCCTCCGCACATTCCAGAGGGGCCCGCCCGTAGCCACTGCCCCGCAGGCAAAGCGCACAGCCGAGACAAACAACCGGCCTTCCGCACATTCCAGAGGGGCCCGCCCGTAGCCACTGCCCCGCAGGCAAAGCGCACAGCCGAGACAAACAGAGCCGGTGCAGGTGACAACCCGCCCCCACACAGAATGTCCGAGATGACGGGAAGGCACGCTTGGGGCATCCGGCCCAAGGACTTCGTTACTGCTTTGTAACACAATCCATGTCTGTCGAGTGACGAGAGCAAGCGTAGGCTCGTCTGTGCAGCGAACCACGCCGGTCACAGCGGTGTTACGTCAGAGGCCGACGCAGACACAGTCAGCAGGCTTGAAGTTATCTAGATGGCATTGATATCCTGCTCATTTGTAAGGTGTTCAATATATGGCTGCAGTGCTTCATCCACATTTGTTCTGGTTTTCCATTCTCGCATGTACTTATCCAAATGACCCAGTCTTTCAAGTTGTTCGTCAAGCTCAAGCGTGCGAAACGGTGTCAACATACCGAAACAAGAGCACATGTATGGCAAGTTTGTTCTTTGTGCTTGAAATATAGATGATACGGCATTGTTGCTCTTCAAGGCATGGCTGATTGCCCTCATATATTTATTCCATTTCGTTTGCTGTGTAAACTCTCTTATTGAACATCTCCTGTGTAAACACTTTTATTGAAAATCTCTAGCAGATGCACTTGCTTACTTGAAGATATTTTTTATTAAACCTAAATAAAACAATTCCATTTTCCATTTCGACACTTAATTTACCTTTGTGAAAGAAGTGACTGCCTTCATGTATTGCTATAAGAGTAGTTAAGTATTATTTAATGTAATAAATTACGGTTGCTCGCAATGTCAATTTGTGAAAAAAAAAAGCAATGCAATCTACCTCATTTCTTTAGGCACTGATGTGTTGACACTTGCTTTTCTTAACGGTGGTGTGAGTGATATTTTGCGAATAGAGACCCCGGCGAATAATTAAGCAAATTCTGGGATATACGCTGCTTTAACGGACCCCATTTGGTGCTCGTGTTGACTTCATTATCACCACTCTTAATGCGCTCACTGCAGCAGCGCAGAGGCGTCTCCCTGTTTCGCCAATACACCCGGACCGGTGCTAGATGCGACCACGTTATACCTGCAACATTTCTCAACCTCATCCGCCCACATAACTTTCTGCCTCACTCTCACACGTACGGTAGCCTTCTCTAAATTCAGTCTGTTGTTCTCAATTACCACCAGTCGGGCCTGTAGCCAGGAGGGTGCCTTGACCCCCTTCTTCACGAAATTAGGTGGAGGGAGCGTTTTACCCAAATAAATGAAAATCGGTGTTTTCTCATGTGGTCTGGCGATTCACCAAATGCATCCTACCCCCCGAAAAAAAAAACAAAAAAACTCCTGGCTGTGAGCTGGCTACCGGTCATGTTACCTTCGAGCTACATGCCCTCTACCATGCCAATTCTTCTTCTGGATTTTGACCATAATGGCGCCCGTTCGTTCCCTGACCCGCTGTGCTCCCTTCTTGTAGCACCAACAATTTTGATTTCCATGGCTCGCTGCGTCGCCCTCAATTCAAGTTTAACGCTTTTCGTAAGCCTCTCGGTTTCTACCCTGTACGTGAGTATACCGCTAAATTAAAATACAGCAACCATGTACCTTTCTCAGTGAGGAATGCGTTCCGTGTATGTATTGTAGAGATGATAAAGTGGTGTATTCGGTGTTATTCGTAGCACCAAGTTGGGAAAAGTTTAAAGAAAAAGATGTTGTTTCAGTGTAAACGTTACATCTTCTTTCACGCGCCTACACTTACAGATGACGGAACTGTGCCAGGGAGCTTGTCAAACAGAAACGGTAGAGAAACATCGTCATGAAGGCTTGAATACTTGTTACACCTGTTAAGGGGTATTCACATGAAGGATAAATAGGTGGAGGACACGGGGGGGGGGGAATTCGTACCACGTGACCACGCCGTCAAAGATTGGTGGGCGCGACCCCACGGCGACCTCGGAGGAAACGGGACCTTTTTCTCGTCCGGACAACCGATCCCTCGGCGGTGGGGAATATGGCGGAATTTCAGGCTCTTGTTTGGCCACATTTTAGGGGCGAAGTTCCTTAAAGCGGCACCCGTTCGTCCCTCGTAGTCGTAGTCGTAGTGTGTAATAAGTGTTACATTTTGACCTGCAAGGTGGTGCAGGTGTGAGATTTCTCCTGTGCGTTGTTGAACAATAAAAATAAAAAAATTCGCAGCGGGCGCGTTAACTAAAAGCCGAATGCTCCTGTCTCTCATTCCCCATTAGCAGCCATTGGCATGTTCCAGTAGGAAACGTTACTAGAAATGAGAAGTGTTAAAAGCTGACTTCTGCTGTCTCTCATTCTCAGAAGCAGCCATTGTTTACCTCCAAAGTAGTGCCTGGTGAGATTTCTCCTGTGCGTGAATAAACAATAAAACATTTTTGTTCAAAACGCCGTTGATTGATGAAATAAACCAACGAAAGACGCCAGATGTTTTCTAAAAGCAAAACGAAAAGACGCCAGATGTTTCTAAAGCAAAACAAAAAGAAGACGCCAACTGCTTAACGAAAGATGCCAGGTGTTTTCTAAGGCAGTGGTTTTATAATCAAAACCGTATCGATACAGGTTTGTAGTTGCCGATGCTCGTTGCCGTCGGTGTGTGCTCGTATGGATAAGGATGCCGAAAGGCGGGCGCGCAGGGCAGCGGCGGCGCGAGCTCGCAGACAGGACCCTGAAGTGAGAGCATGCGAGGCAGAAGCGCGCCGGGAAGCTGCGCGACGAGGAGCAAAAAACAAACAGCTAGAGAGCTCTTGGAAGCCTATTTTATCAAAAAGAAAGGGCCCGATTGTATCAGTGATACATTTATTGTGTTGTACCCAACAGAAATGCATTTTTTGTATAACTTAGTGCCTTGTTCATGACGCTGTGCGATGTTTGTTGGCTGTGCACGCATGCGCGGTTTTGTCTTCTTTCCAGTGCGTTTCCTAGACGGTCATTAAACAGTTGGTAGTTGGCGCTGTTCTGTCTTCTCTCCTGCTCTTCCTGCTTCACGCTATGTTTTTTGCGCCTCAGTCTTCTGCACCAAGTATGCACCAACTAGCCCAAAAACAAGTCCTTTTGGAATACCTTTCTCGTACAGTGGGCTCCGGTTCCCTTTGGATCGGACATACTATGTCTTCAAGTCTCCCTGATGCGTACACGGTGTGTCAGAACATCGTGGCGGCGACATGCCAAGCGCGTTATCTAGGATTTTGCATTAGAAAAGGAATCCCGCCCTGGGAAGTCGCTTGACTCTTCGGCGCCGTTATTCCTTCGTGGGGCCATATTAGAAGAATGGTCAAGATTTGGCGTTCTGAGCTGGGCCGCCAAGTGAGGTTGTTAAACGACATTCTCAGGTGCCTGTGCCACACCAATTTTCCTACATGGGTGGCTACCAGGAAGCTAAAGAACTACCGCAAGGTGGTGAGTACTGCCATTGAAAGCACGTGGAGCTGTATGCTATCCTGTCTGCTGAGGAGTATGACCAAGACTTCTACCAAAAAAGACCGCACCGAGAGGCTTAGAATTATCGGGGATACCAATGTTGATGCTAATATAGTATATCTCCTCAATAAGGGTCCTAAATATGGCCTAGAGCCTAAAGTTGTGGCACAAGACCTTCTTGCGTGGAATCGGCAATTAGCAAGGAAGGCGCCACAAGAACAACGTGAACGCGGCCTGCTGGAAGGCGTTGACAGTCTACACAAGGCTGCCCTGAAAGCTGACTCTGGGCGACAAGTGTGTGTGTTGCAACGTGTAGTGACATATTTTAGAGACAATGAACTCTGTTTGATGCTTTCAGATAAGGAAGGTGGTGAAGAAATTGGGTGCGAATCTTTGGCTCTAAAGATAAGCAGAAGCAAAAAGTATTCCCTTACTGCTTTCTTCAGTGCTAAGACGCATAAAGCCGACGTACCTTTCCACACCATCATTAGTGAGCGTGGAACTTGGCAATATCAGGTTAGCAGTTTTTTGCTCAAAGCCCTAAAACTTCTTGAAGTTCATGACCCTTTCTTGACAAAAAATTCTGATGAAAGTATTTGGGTTTTTTCCGAGGAAACCATGAAATAGGCAACCTTTTTTCCGTAGATGTAAGTGACCTTTTTACTCGGTTCCACATCCGGAGCTACTTCGGGCAGTTAAGCAGTGTATAGAAGATAGTGGCGAAGCCACCTTTGTGTCTAAAACGGAGATGTCGTCCGCTAATTTTGTTACCCTCTTAGAAGCTTATCTCAACCACACTTTCGTTTCTTTTGAACATGGCATGTTTTTACAGAGGAAGCGCATTTGCATTGGGTCACGGGTAGCACCGATCTTATGTGACGTCTTTTTATCATCCTTTGACCACGCACTACAAAGTGTTTTTACTTCATCTCATCCATATGTTCTTAAAGTATTTAGATATGTAGATGATTTTTTAGTTGTTATTGACATTAGATGCCCTTTTCCTTTTCCTGTGATGGTTGAGCAGGTTTTAGATGTTTTTAGAGCAAATGCTAAAGGGCTCACGTTTACTAATGAACTTCCGGAAGATAGCTCCTTGCAGTTTTTGGACCTTAACCTGACAATTTCGGCTGGTCACGTATGCTGTGCGTACCTCCGTCGGAGTAAGAACGAGTTGTTACTTTACGATTCAGCGCATTCAAAGACTGTGAAACGCGGAATCGCTCTACTTTGCTTAGAGTTGGCACTACGCAGATCGTGTGAGCATGTTATGCAAGCAAGCTTTATGCGTCAACTTCTAAGACTTTCCAAGGTCGGTTACCCTCAGTCCGTAGTTAGTTCCGTGGTGGAATCCTTGCTGCAGAGAGTGAAAGGCAGAGTGTCTAATGCAAATGCGCGCCCGAAGGAGAGAGAGCGGGTTAAGCCTGAGGTGGTCCCGTATATACACCGTGTGAGCCATAACCTCAAGAAGGTGGCTTCCCGTTATGGTGTTCCGGTTGTTTTTTCAGCTCCCAACAAACTTGCTCAATTGTGCCCACGTATCACATGCGATGAGAAAAGGGGCTGCCAGAAGCAGCACACAAGACTTTTTAGGCGCTGTGCACAAGGCGTGGTATATGGGACTCCCCCAGGCTGTGGTAAGTTCTATATCTGTCAAACGGGGCGTTGCATTATTGACAGACTGAGGGAGCATGCCAGTAGTTTAGGCAAAAGTGAACATGCGCATCTTCCAGCGCACTGTAAAGCCTGCGTATGTGTGCCATTGTTTGAAACGACGGCGATTTTTGGTAGGAGCAAAAAACAAACTGCTAGAGAGCAATTGGAAGCCTACTTTATCAAAAAGAAAGGGCCCGATTGTATCAGTGATACATCTATTGTGTTGTACGCAACAGAAATGCATTTTTTGGATAACTTAGTGCTTGTTCATGACGCTGTGCGATGTTTGTGGCGTGCACGCATGCGCGGTTTTGTCTTCTTCCAGTGCGTTTCCTAGACGGTCCATTGAACAGTTGGGTAGTTGGCGCTGTCTGTCTTCTCTCCTGCTCTTCCTGCTTCACGTTATGTTTTTTGCGCCTCAGTCTTCTGCACCAAATTTGTGGAAACCTCTTCGCGAGTTGACGTCACTAGGCTCCGCCTTCATCCCCCGTAGTATTTATCTCCGTCTGCATACCCCTTTAGGTTCGGCGCTTGGGTCGAAAAGGGGAGCGGACATTGCGTGTGCTCTAATGAGTCGCCTAGAGACTGCTAGCTTTCGGAAAGCCGTTCCAGCCAAGCTATTGTCATTACAAGCCGGGGAATTATGCGCCCTGCAGTGCGGCGTTGCATTTGACCATAGTGGGCTTTGGTCACGACAATGTTCCTAGAAAGAACAGCGACGCCACTGCAGTTTATCTGATGCGTCGACACGAACGTATACGTGGTACTCTTCACCCCAACGACCTTCTCACGCCAATGAAAGGACACCGTGGTGCCACAGCTGAAGTGTGGTCACTCCACCCCAGTCAAGGACGTTGACGCACGGGTGGCCCCATTGGAAGTGGTGTGGGTCCTGGGATTGGACAGTGTAATTTGGAGCCCTTTCCCACTTTCACGGATCTGGGAAAATGAAACTGTTTTATATTCGGTCCTCGTGGGCAGCTTCGAGGGCTTATTCGATGTAGAGCTTTAGTACACGAGCTTGCCAGAAGGTAGCTCTCCCTTTCATTTTTCTTCGATGGAATATATGTAAATAAACCTTTGTAAAATATTTCCTTAAAGATGTCCTTCCTCCTAGCAAGATCATGGGCTAAACGGGTGAGGTGGCGGCGGCCAGCTAGCTACCTACAATGAGACCCGCCAGAACCGAGCCTCAACGACTAGGGACAGCAAAGGGGGGATGCGGTAGACCCCCTGTCCTAACACACCAGACCGTTGACCATGCTTTTTTTTTTAATTGAAATCATTTTTTTATATTATACATCTCTGTGTAACGCACGTAAATGGCCCCAAGGAAACTAGTATGATGCGCCCTTTCTTTTCTGAAAGACAGACAGTAGTGACCAATATTTTCATACCACAAATATACCGTCCAAATAAGTGCAACACAGTAGCTTTTCGGTGTTCTCTTGCAATATGCAACGGGGTGAGTTTACAGAGGTGGCCAGGTCAATTTTGAATGCAGAATGCTATGGCTGAGAATACGCGCAGTTTCTATAAGCGCTTTCTTACTTATTTGTTGACAATACTTAGCAATCTGTCATCAACGACGCTATCAAGAAATCTGAAAAGCAGGACTGCCGTCAATTAACATAAAAACACAGACACACAAAGTTTGTATTAGCATGTGAACATTCATTGTCGGAGTAGTACCACGGCGTTTCGCTGCCGATAATGAAACTAACGCAGTAAACGCTGTAGAAAGGAAACGATGTTGACGGATGAATATCGCGCCTTACGATTTTCCAGGAGGTATACGATAACAATATGTGTTCGTTCACGACAACAATTATGTTCTCTGCTAGAACTGATTTATCTAGCTCGGGTTCCTCCACCAACTATAGGGCAAGCTCCCGCATCCCAACATTAAACAGTTAGGGGACAAAATGGAGCCCTGCGGGGCTCCGCGGTTGCGTATTGCCGTTAACGTTCATCGGGTTAATGAACTGGTGCCAATTGTAGCCGCTGGTTCGTTATAGGAAAGAGTTTATGTGGTTGTACGTTTTTTCCACACATCCAATCTTTCGTAGCACGTCAAGTATTGCTTCGTGAGACATGGAGTCAAACGCTTTTTGTTAATTCCAAAGTGTGTTCAATGAAAGCCCGCGCCCGTTGAAACGGGGTCGGTCAGAACAAAAGGCGATGATTGCGTTATCCTTGCATAAATGAGCAGATTGTAGCCGGGCTACAGGGGAGGCACGTGTGCATGGTATGCTATCCGACTAACTTACCGCTGCAAAGACTGCTGCAGGTTGTGTTGCCGCACCACATCATGCCAGAAACATGGACAGCGAACATACGGCGGTGTCTCAGCCAAGATACAGTTTTCTCCGGGGCCTCCAGCTTCAACGCCGGCGTGAACTAATGTGACCTGGGCTGACGCACGGCGGACGGCTATCAACTCCATGAGCGCCCGCTCACCTGGACCTGTAGCTCCGTTCGGCGACTCACTAACCGGGAGTGACTAACCGACTAATCAACCAATGAAAACGCGGAAGTTCTCCTCTCCTAATTGTTTCCTTCTCGCCTGCTCAACTACCACATAATGCGGGGAAAGGCGGGGTGAGGAGAGCGAAGATACAAGAATAAAGTTGGTTGAGATTTGGGATTCACGCCGTCCGGTTGTCTTCCTTCACTACGCGTAGACGCGTCCCAACACCTTCTCTGGTGAAAAGCAGTCAATAAATCAATCTCGTCAGCCCGCTGGCAAATTACAAGAAATAGAAAGCTAGAAGTTTTGCAAAGACTTTACCATTTCCATAGGGCTGCGTATGTACTATGTGTCTTGTTCTCTGTCCCGTCCTAAATGCGCTCTACCTCAGGTACCATGGATAACCGAGCAGGGCGCCATGCATATTTAGTTTACTATTTCAACGCGCATTTGCAAATAAATCAGTTTTGTCCGAACTCCGAGAAATTACAGACATCCCAAAGCTATATATTTAGCTCTTCCTTCAAAGAGGCCAGAAACCTTTTTGTGCACCAAGGCTCGCAAACACAAATGCAACACTTATAATGAAGAATGGGCTGCGTAATGTATAGACCAAGTTTTAAACCATGTTATCAAATACGTGGCAGTAGCCGAGTGAGTAAGGTGCTCAGGTTTAAACCAAAGGGCGGTCGTTCAAATCACGGAGCTTGTAGTGTTAAAAGAAGAGAAGGCCACAAGATGATATGGGTTAGGAAGTTAAAACTCTGAAGTTCATTCTTTATTTTTTTTTTCAAATCATGGCCTGCAAAGTGAGCGGACAAATATCTAAACTTTGCATCCTGAACAGTGCTGGTGACCGAGTTCGTATAGTGTTCGGTTCGTAATCGAAAAGTTGCTGGTTCGAATGCCAAAGCTGGGATTGCTGACACATCAGGAAGTCACCCAGACACATTGCAGCTGTAGGTAGATGTGCCTGCTGTCTCAAAATTTGTGAAGCTGAGCAAAGGTAATGCGGAGAACAACATTGCGTCTGGGCCTTATACGCAAGAAACTTGGGGCGGTGTATTTTCTTTCGTAAACATAACAAAATGTTCTTTTTTAGATAACAGGGCTCACACAGAACAGCGGTATCAAACTGCGAGGTGGTGGGCCTTACGCTGCCAAACATCCACAAGGTGGAGTGACACAAAAGTCTAGAAATAAAATGTTAAAGACTTTTAAAAATTGAAGTTAGAACTTGGGCTGACAGTGGGATTCGAACCACCTTCCTGCCGGTTATGAAACGAACTCCTAACCTCTCAGCCACTGGTACGACACAGGAGTGCGTAACCTGCAATGTTGGGCTGATCATCGTCTTTTAGATCTTTGGAAATCGATAGCAGCTTATGACCTTCAAATTATGCGCCGAAAACAGCGCCAAAATTGGTAAATCGATGCACTTGTGGTGGCATCGACTTTAAAAGAAGCAATATACTTTCAACAATGGGCTGAAAAAACGCACAGCCGTACTCGCATTTTCGTTTCGTAACAGGAAGTGTCGCTGGTTTGAATCTTGCTGTCGCCCTCATGTTCGACATGAATTCATTAGAGGCTTTAAAATGTGATTTCCTGAAGTTTCATTTTGTGAAGTTACTCGATCCCTCTGCCTTTGAATTAGGTGACTTCAAGTATCGAACCCGGAACCTCGCACAGTTTAATCACACGCTCATACGGATTTCCTGACCTAAACCTTCCCTGGTTGGTGTGCGTACCTGCAATACAAATCGAAAAGCAGTCTAAAAAGTGGAAGCTCTCATCACCCGTGATAAGGCTCAACTTTTGTCTGACGTCACAGCTCGAAACGATGCACCCAGCATGCGTATTTTCTGAACTAAATGATCCCTGGTACGTTTGGCTTCCTGCATTACATGTCGAAAAGAGGTCGAAAGAGTTGAGGCTCTTATCGCGCATGATAAGGTTCAACTTTTGTCTGACGTCACAGCTCTAAACGGTGCACCCAGCATGCGTATTTTCCGAACTCAATGTTCTCTTGTACGCTTGATTTCATGTAATAGAAGTAAAAAAGCACTCGAAAAAGTAAGCTCTTATCACTCACGATAAGGCTGAACTTTTTGTCTGACGTCACAGCTCGAAACGATGCACTGAGCATGCGTATTTGCCGAACTAAAACTTCCCTGTTACGTTAGCTTTCCTGCAATACATGCCGAAAAGCAGCGAAAAAGTTGAGGCTTTTCTCACCCATGATAAGGCTGAACTTTTGTTTGACGTCACACCTCGAAACGATGCACCCAGACAGTGAGTGAGTCAGTCCATAGGCTTAATTCGCAAATGGTCCTGAGGAGTCTATGCACCTCAAGAGGGCGGGTCAGCTGTGGGCCACACCTTTGTTGGAACAAAAACAGCCTGCCCCCCCCCCTCCCCCCCCTCAAACTGTGTGCCCTCTGGAGATCCCGGATTTGTAACTCCTGGTCCGAGCTGGTGATTGCCGTCTTTGAGGCGTCCTCTGTGCTGAGAGGCTCCCCATCGCGCAGTGCCGTGTATTGCCGGAGAATGTGGGATAACGTGCATCGTCTTTTATCGCAATGAGGGCAGTGAGGCTTTATGCTACCGATGCACTTATTGTAAACTAAGGGCGACAAGTAAGTACTGGTTTCCAGCATTGTTAACGCAATTGACTTGTCCCTTGACGTCCACAGCGTCGAAACGATGCACCCCAGCAAGCATATTTGACAAGCTAAACGTTCCTTGGTACGTATGCTTTTTTGCAGTACATGTCAAAAAAGCACTCGAAAAAGTTCAGGTCCTTATCACCCATGATAAGGCTCAACTTTTGTCTGACGTCACAGCTCGAAACGATGCACCCAGCAAGCATATTTGACAAGCTAAACGTTCCTTGGTACGTATGCTTTTTCTGCAGTACATGTCAAAAAAGCACTCGAAAAAGTTCAGGTCCTTATCACCCATGATAAGGCTCAACTTTGTCTGACATCACAGCTCGAAACGATGCACCCAGCAAGCATATTTGACAAGCTAAACGTTCCCTGGTACGTATGCTTTTCTGCAGTACGTGTCGAAAAAGCACTCGAAAAAGTTCAGGTCCTTATCACCCATGATAAGGCTCAACTTTTGTCTGACGTCACAGCTCGAAACGATGCACCCAGCAAGCATATTTGACAAGCTAACGTTTTGGTACGTTTGCTTTCCTGCAATACATGTCGAAAAGCAGTACAAAAAGTTGAGGCTCTTATCACCCATGATAAGGCTCAACTTTTGTCTGACGTCACAGCTCGTAACGATGCACCCAGCAAGCATATTTGACAAGCTAAACGTTCCCTGGTACGTATGCTTTTCTGCAGTACGTGTCGAAAGAGCACTCGAAAAAGTTCAGGTCCTAATCACCCATGATAAGGCTCAACTTTTGTCTGACGTCACAGCTCGTAACTATTCACCCAGCATGCGTATTTCCCGAACTAAATTTTGGTACGTTTGCTTTCCTGCAATACATGTCGAAAAGCAGCAGAAAAAGTTAAGGCTCTTATCACCCATGATAAGGCTCAACTTTTGTCTGACGTCACAGCTCGAAACGATGCACCCAGCAAGCATATTTGA
Source organism: Rhipicephalus microplus (assembly GCF_013339725.1). Lineage (NCBI taxonomy): Eukaryota > Metazoa > Arthropoda > Arachnida > Ixodida > Ixodidae > Rhipicephalus > Rhipicephalus microplus. Next base: position 72,341,290 of record NC_051169.1, read on the forward strand.
CAAGCTAAACGTTCCCTGGTACGTATGCTTTTTTGCAGTACATGTCAAAAAAGCACTCGAAAAAGTTCAGGTACTTATCACCCATGATAAGGCTCAACTTTTGTCTGACGTCACAGCTCGAAACGATGCACTGAGCATGCGTATTTGCTGAACTAAAGCTTCCCTGGTACGTTAGCTTTCCTACAATAAATGTCTAAAAGCAGTCGAAAAAGTTGACCCTCTTATCACCCACGATAAGGTTCAACTTTTGTCTGACGTCACAGCTCGTAACTATTCACCCAGCATGCGTATTTCCCGAACTAAATATTTTTTGGTACGTTTTCTTTCCTGCAATACATGTCAAAGAAAGCAGTAGAAAAAGTCAAGACTCTTATCACCCATGATAAGGCTCAACTTTTGTCTGACGTCACAGCTCGTAACTATTCACCCAGCATGCGTATTTCCCGAACTAAATGTTCCCTGGTACGTTTGCTTTCCTGCAATACATGTCGAAAAGCAGTACAAAAAGTTGAGGCTCTTATCACCCATGATAAGGCTCAACTTTTGTCTGACGTCACAGCTCGAAACGATGCACCCAGCAAGCATATTTGACAAGCCAAACGTTCCCTGGTACGTATGCTTTTCTGCAGTACGTGTCAAAAAAGCACTCGAAAAAGTTCAGGTCCTTATCACCCATGATAAGGCTCAACTTTTGCCTGACGTCACAGCTCGTAACGATGCATCCAGCAGGCGTATTTTACGAGCAAAATGTTCCCTGCTACGCTTGCATTGTGCCTAATGGGGTGCTTGTTTCAAGTTGTGACGTCAGACAAAAGTTTAGCCTTATCACGGGTGATAACTGCCTCAACTTTTTTAGTGCTTTTTGATATGCATAGCAGGAAAGCAAACGTCCCAGGGAACATTAAGCTCGGAAAATACGGCTGCTGAGTGCATTGTTTCGAGCTGTGACGTCAGACAAAAGTAGAGCCTTAACATGGGTGATAAGGGCCTGAATTTTTTCGACTGCTTTTTTGACATGTATTGCAGGAAAGCGAACACACGAGGAATTATTTACCTCAGAAAATAAGTGTGAGCGTCTGCTTCCACTGAGGGAGGTACTAATTTTGAAACCCAGTGCCAGCCGGAGGTCACCTGATCATGTAACTGCAGAAAATAAAGCTTACGAAAATAAAATTTTAAAGCGTCTAACGAATTCATGTTGGAAATGTGAAGTTTGATTTTATGTAGGATGAAATTTTTTCTCTAGATATATGGGTAACAAACTAAACCGGCATTGGTCAGTGGGCCGCGGGGTTCCATGCCTCCAAGTCGTCACAAGGTGAAGGTGGACAAAACTTCAGACAACATAAATTTATGGGCCCTAAGTAATTCAATTTGGAAATGGGGCTCACAGTGGGAATCGAACCACCGACCTGCCAATTATGAAGCAAACACTTAACCCCTCAGCCACTGGCACGTCACAAGAGTGTGCAACCTACAATGTTGGGCTGATCTTCGTCTTTTAGATATTTCGAATCTGATAACCACATATGACCTCCAAATAATGCGTCAAAAAGTGCACCTGTATAGGTAAGTCGATGCAATCGTGGTGGCTCCGGCATGGAAACGAGTCATGTCATTTCAACTATGGGCTGAAACAACACACGGTGCTAGTCACACGTTCGTTTCATATCACGAAGATCAGTGGGTCGAATCTCACTGTTGTTCTCATATCCAACATGAATGCGCTAGAGGCTTTAAAATTTTATTTTGTGAAGTTTTATTTTCTGAAGTTACTTGATCAGGTGACCTCCAGTCGGCACTGGGTATCGAACCAGGTACCTCCCATGGTAAAGCAGACGCTCATACGCATTTTCTCAGCTAAATGATTCCTGGTGTGTTTGCTTTCCTGCAATACACGTTGAAAAAGCAGTCGAAAAAGTTCAGTCCCATGTCAGCCATGATAAGGCTCTACTTTTGTCTGACGTCACAGCTCGAAACGAGCACCCAACAGGCGCAATGCAAGCGCAGCAGGGAACATCTAACTTGTAAAATGCTTCTGCTGGATGCATCGTTAGGAGCTCTTACGTCCGGCAAAAGTTGAGGCTTATCATGGGTGATAAGGACCTTAACTTTTTCGAGTGCTTTTCGACATGTACTGCAAGAAAACATGCGCACCAGGGAACATTTAGCTCGTAAGATACGCCTGCTGGGTGCATCGTTTCGAGTTGACGTCAGAGAAAAGTTGAGCCTTATCATGGGTGATAAGGACCTCAAAGTTTTTGAGTACTTTTCGACATGTACTGCAGGAAAACATGCGCACCAGGAAGCATTTAGCTCATAAGATACGCCTGCTGGGTGCATTGTTTCGAGTTGTGACCTCGGACAAAAGTTGAGCCTTATCATAGGTGATAAGGGCCTCAACGTTTTCGAGTGTTTTTTTGGCATGCACTGCAGAAATGCATGCCTACCAGGGAACATGTAGCTTGTAAAATACGCTTGCTGGGTGCATCATTTCGAGCTGCGATGTCAGACAAAAGGCCTTATCATGTGTGATAAGGGCCTCAACTTTTTAGTGTGCTTTTCGACGTGTACAGCAAAAAAGCATACGTGCCCGGGAACATTTAGCTCGGAAAATACGTGTGAGGGCTTGATTCCACTCTGAGAGGTTTCGAGCTCGATACTCGGTATCTTCTTGAAATAATCTATTTCAAAGACAGAGAAATCAAGTAACTTCAGAAAATAAAAACCAGAAAATAAAATTTTAAAGCCTCTAACGAATTCATATTGAACATGAGAGCGAAAGCAGGATTCGAACCATTGACCTTCCTGTTATGAAACGAAAATGCTAGTACGGCTGTGCGTTTTTTCAGCGAATTGTTGAAAATATATTGCTTCTTTTAAAGTTGGTGCCACCACAATTGCATCGATTTACCAATTCTGGTGCTGTTTTCGGCGCATTATTTGATGGTCATAGGCTGCTATCGATTTCCAAAGATCTAAAAGACGATGATCAGCCCAACATTGCAGGTTACACACTCCTGTGTCGTACCAGTGGCTGAGAGGTTAGGAGTTCGTTTCATAACCGGCAGGACGGTGGTTCGAATCCCACTGTCAGCCCAAATTCTAACTTGAATTTTTAAGTCTTTAACATTTTATTTTTAGACTTTTGTGGCACTCCACCTTGTGGATATTTGGCAGCGTAAGACCCACCGCCTCGCGGTGCGATGCCGCTGTACTGTGTTAGCCCTATTTTGTATTTTTTTGTTTACGAAACAAAAACGCGCCCCAAGTTTCTGGCGTATAAGGCCCACACGCAACGTTGTTCTCCGCATTACCTTTGAACAGTTTCCCAAATTATGGGACAGCGCACACATCTGACTACGGCTGTAATGTGTCTGGATGACTTCATGTGTGTCAGCAATCCCAGAGTTGGCATTCGAACCAGCAACCTTTCGGTTATGAACGGATCACTTACGAACTCAGCCACCAGCACTGCACAGGATGCAATGTTTAGAACTTTGTCTGCTCAGTACTGCAGGCCATGATTAAAAATATAAAGAATGAAATTCAGCGTTTTAGTTTTCTTACCCACATCGTCTTGTGACCTCTTCTTATTTTAACACTACCGGCTCCGTGATTTGAACCACCACGCCTTTGGTTTAAACCTGAGCACCTTACCGACTCGGCTAGTGCCAAAAACTTTATGACAAGACTTATAACTTGGTCGGTACATTATGCAGCCCGTTCTACAAGTAATGCTGGATTTGTGTTTCTGAGCCTTGGTAAACACAAAGTATTCTGGCCTCCTTGAAGGAAGAGGTAATATAGCTGTCGGAAATTTCCAATTTTGAGATTTTTTGGAATTTCTTAGAGTGCTGACAAAATTGATGTATTTGCAGTTTTGCATCGAAATGGTAAGGTCTTTGGAAAACATCATCGTTTCGACTTCTTGAAGTTTGCCGTCGGGCGGACAAAATTGATTTGCTGACTACTTTTCACCGAAGAAGGTATGCTTATAGGATGCTTACATACTGACATTTGTAGACACAGTCAACCCGTGGTGCACCCAGCAACGACGCTGTAAAGGTAACACGAGGCATAAAGTAAGGCACGGGTGATGATATTGTAAATACTTTATTCCGTTTTTCTGAACGGCCGAGGACCCTTCAGGCGAAGCTTAACGACGCCAATACTGTGTAATTCGTGCCCTTCGTGTCTAGTCGAACATCATCGATGTCCTTGCGATGCGCGGTCCGTCGAGGGGTGGGAAAGCACCGACGGTAGCGGGACAGGGAACCCTGAACCAGGTGATGCCTCAACCTCCGGCCGCAACCTTAGAGGAGTAGGCGGCCGTCTGCAGTCCGGATGCGGCTGCACAATGAAGAGGGGGAAACGAAAGGTCAAACACGCCTGGTACGCACGGTGGTACCACCGGGGTTGGCGGCGGTTTAGGGGGAAGTGATGGTAGCACGGCGATGGCCGTAGTGATGCGGCGCCTCGATTTGGGTGGCATCGGCGTGGTTGGTTGTTCGAGGGTGACCGTCTCAGCCTCGTGAGGCACTTGCAGCGCCAGGCTACGCTTGAGACTCGTCCTCGATCTCCACGCGGCTGGCGAAGTTCATTATGTCGGCCAGTACCTGACAACAGGCACGGCAGTCGTGAGAGACACCGTCAGGGGCCGATCCTGAAGAATAGCGATACACCGTAGGAGACCGGCTCCTAAAATATAAGTGCCCTTATAACAAAATACGTCGGGCGATTAGGTTAATTTATTGCTGTGTACTACGCTTGACCACGCTTTATTGTTTAGTGGCGTGAGTGTTGAGCAACACTCTTGTTTGTCTTCCAAACACATGTGGTCATGCACTTACTTGCAGTTTTCTATATAAACGGAGGAGCCGCCTAACAAGAGAAATCGATAGTCCCGGTTCAAGCTGATAGACATATTTGATACACATGCTATCGGGGCATCAGTTTGTTTCAGATGCCATTCGACTGGCAAAGTTATTAATGACAATTTTGTTCGTTGAGATATTTTGAGCAGATACTGACCATTTGTTACTTTGTACGTGGACTCTGAAATCGGCTTCGGCAGCGCAAGAAACAGTTAATTCAAGCAGTGAACGCACTGGGGCACACCAAAGCCGACATGCATCAATACATGAACTCAGAAAAAAAAAAGATTAAGATGGTTTTCGTTTTGTAGCCGCCTTAGGTAAATGCATCAGTTGCCATGTGAAAATTTGCTTTTTTTTCTACCGAGGACAAAAAATAAAAAGGTGGAAGTTTTCCACCGTATTTGTGTCACTGCAGTAACGTTATATATAAAGCTAACCTTAAAATATCAGCCGAAATGAAACGTACATCAACAGGACAGCATTTTTCTTGGTAAAAGAAGCAAGGAAAAATAACTTAGGGAAATAAAAAATCTGAATATTGTGTATGCACATCGAGTACTGAGAGAGCACTGCATCACCAGAGGACGCTATTTATAATTTTTTGAAATAGCTGCGAATTGGTTTCAAGATTTGTTTACGTTGTTGAAACCGCACTCATCGACAGCTCTTAGCGAGTAAGTATCCCCAAAACTGTAGTAGAGGACTAAGGCACAAACTATCACTTATGCACACTTGTGAGCAAGTTGAGAGCAAACACCAAATTTGCGTTCAAACAACGCTCACACGTAATGTGCCGACATGAATGTGACGAACTGAACTGCAAGAGGTACCTTTGCGCTTGAGCGTTTAGTATTTGCAGCAGGTTTTCGCTCGCGTTAACTTTCAGCCATTATGTCCTTTAAACGGCAATTTCAATTTTACATCTCAAATAACCCATGAATGTACAAAAATAACAGCCCTTCGCGATTTGTCATTGTCTTGCCTACGAATACGTGCAATAGAAGGATAAGCCTAGTAGATCAACGCTAGCATAGTTAATCCAATTACTATAAAAGGACACTAAAGGCAATTGCGTCAAAATGAGAGATCAATGCTTGGAAATGTCTAAAATTGCAATATTATCTATAGCCATGCTCTACTAATCGAGAAATTAAGGTAAGTTTACGACGTGGCATATGTGCTACGACACCACATGCGCTACATTTTCGGAGTCAGACACGTCAAAGTGTCTGACTGCAATCAATCACTAGTAATCAAACCAGCTGTAATAAAAAAAAAACCTTCCGTGCATTACAACACGTATAAAATTCAGCTTGTCTGTTTCAACTTGATTTGCAAAAAAAAAAAAAACGCTTGGCGTTATCATGGGGAATGACGTGAGTGGTGTGGTTCAAAGTTCCGTTCTCGACTTGTTATAGCTGAATAGGTGGTGCTATCTAGCGGGGCCAAGTTGAACAAAGCAAACATAAAGTTGTTCAAAGGTTTTTTTTTTGCTTCTGTGGCTTTTGTTATTTTTGCTTGGCTGCTGCTAGTGTCGGTGGTCACGCAGTGAAAGCGGGCAACATTGGGTGAGGCAACTGCTACGTCAGGAGGTCCGTTTTCAGGCAGGTGATCAGAAGGGCGCTAACGGTGTTTGGACCACTGAAACTTGATTTTATTTTAAAATAAGCATTTTCTTGGCACGAAATGAGCACTACGAGGTTTCTGGACCGCTATTTCAGCAGTCAACATAGACTTGACACTTGCCTTACGTGTACCTTCGGGGTATGACCTCCGCAATATCGAAGTTCGCATTAGAAATGAACAATGTGTAATTGGTTACGTATTTTCTACCCACCGCTATCGATGAGTGCGAGCAAGGTTGGGGCAGGTGTATGTAGAAAACATGGCCCCCGTACTCACAGAAAGCACTCAGACGAGAATGAGAGTATCAGACAATCATGACACTGGAGACGTTATCAGCGAAAGCATCTGATCAGAGGAGGAAAAAAAATACCATGAAGTAAAAGCTTTGTCGATTCGGGATTCTTTTTTTTTTTTCGCTCGGTTCTCTTATTTTATCACGCAACATTGGCGGCAGAACGATTCCCCCGAATACGCTCAGTTGGAAAAGTAAATCATGCAATTAAAGCTAATGAGACACTAAGTTTTGTTCCTGTTTTTGCCAGTATTTGTAATGTTAGCATGATGTAGAATTCTACACGCACTTCGAGGCCTCAACTATTTTTCGCAAAGATGCGGGTGTGAGACTGGGTGTTCTTGTAATGAATTGAAGAAGTTTTTCGTCCCTAACTTGTCCACGACTGTACGTGTGCTGGGGAACTCTCAGGTCATCAGTCGAATGACAAAATTAATACTACTGAACGGAAATATTTTTACATTAACTGAGAGATGAATGATTACACCTCCAGAAACAAAAGCAATCCTTACGTTCGAATCTTATAGCAGAAAACTTAGCCAATTCTTGCAAATAAGATCTGCAGAATTTTGCAAGGTGGCGGAAAGGTCACAATCCCGGATTTGCACTGCACATCGATGAAGGTTGGCAGCTAATAGTGAAAGAGCAAAGTCTTGCAATCTCTCGATAATCTTCATTACTGCGCCATTCGGCTAGTTCATATCCCGATACGTCAAAGTTGGTTTGCAACTATTCGAATACCTATATATGGGGATAGCAGCCACTGAGCCTACCATGTCCAACTGCTATCAGATTAATCGAAGCTTGTTGTGATTCTGCAGGGTCTTAGTCTTATACTCTCAGTACTAAAGCACGAGTGCCTCAGAACGTTCAGACTAAACAAGATACAAGTGTTTCAAGCACGAGTTCTCGACCAGCTGAAAGTAAAGAACCCCAAAATACTTAATATATAGAGTCTATATCGATACCAGTTTAATGTACCATATAACGCTCTTACATATCAGTCTTTCAAAATGAGTGTTCCACACTCCGTATGTGTGCGAGGTTGGCTGTTTGTGTCTTCATAATTACACATTTACGTGTATGCGTTTCTTTTTACAGAGAAGAGAGGACGATTTTGCGACGAGGCATTAGTTCAGTCGTTGAAATGTAAACAGTATGTAGGACATTTACAAAGTGTTCAAGTGGTCAGTCAACACTTGCTTAAAATTGCCAAGTTGTTCTGCTCTACCCACAGTAAGTCGGTGCAGGTGCCGTGGTCCGTAATTGTCGACTGGTAGTCGATGGCCTGCTCAGCAAGTCAAAAGCAAAGTTACTCGACGCCACAACAAAACTCCAGTTTTGTAGTTGTGTCGATTCCATTAATTTATGTTATATTTTAAACAGCTGTTCATAAATTTTGAAACATCTGCGCCAGGTGTTGTTCAACAAAAACAGGAAATCAGAATTTCTGAAATGTCCGCTGCTTTGTGTGTGCGCGCATGTGTGTGTGCATGTTGTGTGCGCGTGTGTGTGCGTGCGTGCGTGTGCGCGTGCGTGCAGGCGCGTGCATGCTCACGCGCGCATTGGTTATGCTTTATCTAAATTTTCGTCTTACTCTCTTATACCTTCTCATACTCCTGTCACACGTGGCCACTGAAGTGCACTTTGAGCGATTGTACTTACGCTCACGAAGTGTCATTTTGGCGGTTTGCTGCTACACGAGAAAACGAAGTGTACTTTGGAAATGATGGCAGTGGCGATTGACGGATTTGTAGCACAACGTATACTTGTTATTTTCGCACCTGTGTCTCATCTTCGGACCCCGTTGTCTTCGTGGAGATAGCACCTGTGGCACATGTCATCTAAAATGAATACAGAACAACTCACCTACACATGTGCAAGTGTACCTGGAAGTAAACAACGCGATGGACGCCGGCATTGCATAGCATGTGCTGCCGCATCTCCCTAGTGGACGTGGCCGCAAACAGCCCTACGGTGAAAGTAGGTAGGTTATTGTTTTGAATGTAAACATTTGACAGACGTTTGTCTGGTTGGGTATGAAACTGGTAGATGATTTTGACCCCAACCAAAAGGTTATTGTTCTATTTTATGACTTGTTTTATATATACCAATATCCATCATAACAAAAACAGCGATTTAAACATATTACGAGCACCGCTTAAGGCAGCAGCGTCTTTCTGTACAAGCCACTGGTACCGAGGCTACACACTTCATCGCAGCCGTCGCAGTAAAGTGAGGTTGGGAAACGCACTTGCCGGCAAGTGTACTTAGCAGCGAGTGACACTACACTTGCTCGTGTGACAGCGCGAAAATTACAATCGCGGCCAAGTGTATACTCGCTCAAAGTGCACTTCAGTTGCCACGTGTGACAGGGTTATTATTTTTCTGTACAATTCACTTTAACGCCGCTTTCACAGTGTAAGATAGTGAACTAGTCGTTAATCTAAGCTATCATTCTTGGTTTCTCTCATCTCTTGCCCCTCTCCAAGGGTTTACAAGAACGCTCAACAATATACAACTTGCATTCGTAACTACATTGGTATTCAACACGTGCGTCACCTGACGTTATCTCAGATAAATTTCACGAACACCCATGAGGCTCATGTTTGCCGAGGTGATTGCGATGGCAGCGGTCGAAGGAACTGACGATGATGCCTCACGTACAGGCGCACAAGATCAGCCGAGGCTTCTGCTGCACGTTCAGTTGTTATCCTTTCTTCACAAGTCTATCGCTGTGATGTAAGGTTCTTTTTAGTGTTTAGTAAGGGCTTTCAAGGTTTGAGCCTCCGAGAGTCTTAATGAAGGCCAAAGCCGTTTCCTTTTTAACAAAACTCAAACAAAAAGTTCAGTTGAAAAGTACAAAGACGAAAACACACCACAGAACCTAAACACTTAATAAATAATGGCAGCATATCCACGGGGTGAATGATGGAGAGTGAGGTGAAGCATCCGTCTGTTCATTCGTTCTTGCTTCCGTCCGTCCATGCGTCCGTCTGTGTGACCGTTCGTGCGTCCATCCGCCCGTCCGTGCGTGCGTCTGTTCGTGCGTCCGCACGTCCATCCGTGCGTTCATCCCTGCGTTCATCCATGTATCCACCCCTGCGTCCGTTCATGCATCCATCCGTCCGTGCAGCCATCCATGCGTCCGTCCATGCATCTGTCTGTGTGCCCGTTCGTCCTTCTAATCAACACTCCAAGTACCACCACCTCGCATCTTTTCATCATATATTCTACATATAGAAGCACCGCCATCCAGCGTACATTCTAAGGCCTAAACGAGAGGTGTCACACGCACACTTTCTTACGTCTTGCGCTTCGTCTCTACTTCCCACCTTTAACTACCTAGAGTTCATGGTATATGCTAGTTCACTGTATTCATGGCACTGCGGCCCAACGCTCGCTAAACCTTTCTAAAACCAAGGAGGGGACGCCCAGCGAGTATAACATCCATGCATCGTCCATGCATTCGCCCTTGCATCCGTCCATGCGTCCATCTGTCCGTGCTGCTATCCATGCGTCCATCCATGCATATGTCTGTGCGGCCGTTCATTCATCTAGTCAACACTCCAAATACCACCACCTCGCATCTTTTCATCATATATTCCGCATATAGAAGCCCTGGCATCTAGCGGACATACAAAGGAATAAACGAGAGGTGGCACACGGACACTTTCTTACGGCTTGCGCTTCGTGCCTATTTCCCACCTTTAACCACCTTGAGTTCATGGTATATACTAGTTGACGGTATTCATGGCACTGCGGCCCAACGCTCGCTAAACCTTTCTAAAACCAAGGAGGTTACGCCCAGCGAGTATAACGTAGCAACCCTTTCTTGTCAGATAGTGCTCAATGTACATGCCACTGGCTGCTAATTAGGAATGAGAGACAGGAGAATTCGGCTTTTAGTTAACGCGCACGCTGAGAATTTTTTATTGTTCAACAACGCACAGGAGAAATCTCCCACCGGCACCACTTTGCAGGTCAAAGCGTAAGACATGTTACGCACTACTACGAGGGACGAACGGGTGCCGCTTTAAAAAGCTTCGCCCCTAAAAGTTCACTACACGTGGTAAAACACTCACATGGCACACAAAACTAAACCTCAAGTCATTAATCCACAGAAGACAGTTCTGGCGCGGCTGAGCGGCGGAGCAGGAAAAGATGGCAGTTTGGTCTCACAAACTCGTTGGCGCTCGGTGACGCTTCACAGGCCGGATCGCAGTAGCTCCGGCTTTAGGAGCAGACACGGGATGGCTGGTGGCGATGTGCGAACGCTGGTGTTGACGAGGAAACGCTCGATGGTGGCGATGTGTTGTGAATTCGGGGTCAGCTTGACCAGGCAGCTGGACGCACAGCTCTTGCCCGTAGCCCGACGGCTGTAGCTCGCCCGACGCCCCCGAAGTCCGCAGGCCCCCGAGTTCAAGGCCGGATGGTGACGGTCCCCTCGAGCGGGAACGCGACGATAGGAGGTCCCGTCCGGTTGAAGTTTTCGAGGCTCGAGCCCGTCACCCGACGGCCCATCTTCAGCGCCCGGTCCGGTGACGGCCTTCCGCTCGTCCCGTCCTCCTGACTGGAAATTCTGCACTTTCGTGGTGCCCTTCCATTGGCCTTGAAATCTCCGTATTTGCTGCTCATTGGTTATCTTGTTTATCATTTTGTTGCCGTGGTGCCACGCGTCCTCGTGCACGCGACGTCTTCACCGCTATTGTCGTCATCGTTGTCTATACGCAGCACCGCGTGAGCACTCTGTCATCTTTTCCGTGGCACGCCCTTTTCAAAGGCGCGCATTTCAAACGCGCGCCACACATCACAATCACTTCTTGACGGGCGTAAATAAACGACAGGGCCAGAAATTGCGGAACTGCACTGATTGGTGGTCGAGTTACCGATGCGTGCAAGACAAAACACACACGCACTTTCAAATGCGAAGCATTTCTTAGCGAAGTTCGGCAACATTGAGGGTATCTATCTATCTATCTATCTATCTATCTATCTATCTATCTATCTATCTATCTATCTATCTATCTATCTATCTATCTATCTATCTATCTATCTATCTATCTATCTATCTATCTATCTATCTATCTATCTATCTATCTATCTATCTATCTATCTATCTATCTATCTATCTATCTATCTATCTATCTATCTATCTATCTATTCGCCTACGACGTTTAGCTCTCCTGGCCGTTTCGATAATGGTATAAATACCAAACTTGGTATGGCATAACATGACTGTATGAAGAACCTATTTGGCAAGTCCTAACATTAAAATCATGACATGCATGTCATGAATGTCATGATTTACAATTAATGGTCCTGCACCTCTTGCTGTGGTTTCGTTCACATGGTATGTTACAAAACTGGTATGTTATGACATCATTTCATGGCGAACACAAGCTACAGACCCTAACATGAAAATCATGACATGCGTGTCATGTAACAGCATGACTGCATGCCACGCTCATCATGCGTTCGCGGTCGTTTCGATAGCGTCATATATACCAAATTTGGTATTACGGTACGTGAATGGATGACGAAGGTATGTGACTGGTGCAAACATGATAATTGTGAGATGCGTGCCATGTAACTACATGACTGCATGCCACGCTCATGATGCGCTGGCGGCCGTTTCACTAGCTTCACATATACTAAATCTGGCCTCATGTGACCTGAGTAGATGACAAAGGTAAACGACACATCCAAACATGATAATCATGACACGGAAGTCATGTAAGGCATCATTTATCTCCACCTCTTAACGTTGTGCTTACTTTAAAGTGACATATCAACATTTCTCTTTCGTGCTTCGCATATCATCGATTACCACTGTACGTGGTATCTGCCATTTTTTTTCACATTTTAGCACCGTATGGCATCAATTATGAACTAATGGAAAATATTTATTGCATTGGGGCACAGTCATGGTTCTACTCAATCGCAGTCATGCTTCTACAAAATGCCCTTTAGGACGTACGTCCACTCAAATCTTCGTCCGAAACAAAATTAAACGTTAGCCCTTGGCACTACATTGCACGAGAGCCACGTTTACTTTATGTGCGCGTGAAGACATTTCAACTTTTCCTAAAACCTACATCAAAAGCTGTCTGCACCGCCACTAGCTTGGGAAAGTCGTGAGACTATGAAAATGAGGACGAACGTTCGTGGTAGTTACGTGCTTTGTTTTCCTGGTGTGGTTCCGTTTGCAACAATGTTTAGTCTTAAATATCCCTTTGGAAGATTTATGAAGTTTATGATATTTATGAAGTTTGCAGCCGTGAGTTGGCTAATTTGAATTTTTCTTAGCCTCGATAGGAAAGTTTTGTGACGTTTGTTTAATCACCCTTCTCTACCCAGTAGGCAACATGTACCTTGAGTTGCGGCGTCACTCGAAGCGTGAAACAATACTCAAATAAAAAATTTGGCCCCATACCTGATTGTTATCTGCAAATGTCGTCGAAAGACGATGTTCCTGCGTCTGGAGAGATTGAACAATACGTTTATTTGATGTTCTGTGCAAGAAAATTGGCGAATGGTATTCTGGAGACACTGCGTTAGAGCGCCTCGAGCGTGTAGTGGAGGCGAACGAGTGTACCAAGTCACTTCACACGTGAGACAAGAGCGCTATCTGGCAGTTATCTTAGACAACAAAACGCGCGGCTATGAGACGGGCGTGCGCGCCCGTCTCAGAGGTGATAAGGTGTCGAACGCAAGGGTAGGTGCCACGACCGTGTCGTTTTAGCAAAATGTAGGAAACACTTGCCTTTTCATGCAAGCGTTGGATGGTCAGTGCAGCGTGATAAACGCGAGGGTCCGTAGAATAACATTTGTATGCCTTTTCTAGTAAAAACGCACACACAGAATATATACGTGTTTTTGTGGTGCCTCAGATATGCGCAATAATTGCTTTTTAATTGACCATCGCACAAGTATGAACGCTCAACTTTGACCGACATTGGTGGGCGCTGCGGATGGGGTTGGCTGATAGGAATATTCGCTGGTGCCGTTTAAAGTACCCGGTGCCGTTAAGGGTAGACAAACAGACAAATGGACCGACAGAGAGACCAAAATTTTTGCGTCGAAGGTCCCCAAGAAAGACTATCGTCTTTAAAAAAACAAAAAAAAAAACACTGCTTTGGCATGAAGATTATTCCGCTAAGCGTTGTCTTCACGGCTTCTGCTAGCTTTATGGTCTATCATATCGGCTTTCCCGCGTCACGTCATCACTGAAAGCGCTTAGGCTCTTTATTACAAGGTATTGCCGGGTAATAAACTAGCATCCGTGCATTTACACTGTCTACTGCCACGTAGAGGATGTATTCGAAGAAAAAGCTGGTGGGCCGCAAATAGGCTGACGAAAATGGTGCCGTCTCTTCGAGGCACTGTGTATATAGAGAATAATGACTTTGTTAACATCACCTGCACGGGTCATTGCATTATTCTTGTTGTTTTGAGGCTTTCTCATTATAGAAATTATACTAGCACATGTAGTCATGTTTTACATGACACGCATGCCACGATTATCATGTTTGCACGTGTCATTTACCTTCGTCGTCCGTTCGCGTCACATAATACCAAATTTGGTATATACGAAGCTAGTGAAACGGACGTGAGCGCATGATGAGCGTGGCTTATAGTCATGTTTTTACATGACACGCATATCATCTTTATCATGATTGCACCAGTCATATACTTTCGTCATCCATTCACGTCCCGTAATACCATATATGGTATTTCTGAAGCTCGCGAAACGCACTGTGAGCGTGGCGTGTAGTCATGACTTACATGACATACATGTCACGATTTCCCCTTTTGTGTCTGTCACTTTTGTTCGCTATGCAGTCATGTGCTACCATGCTAATTTTGCAATATGTGATGTGAACGAAACCACCGCAAGAGCAGCTAGACAATGAAATGTAAATCATGACAGTAATGGTATATATGTCATTTTTTCATGCTATGACAAGTCAGTTAGGTTAGTCATAGTCATGCTATGCCATATTAATTTTGGTATCAATACCATTATCGAAACGGTCAGAGGAGCTAAAAGTCGTAGACGGCTTGATAGATAGATAGAAAGATAGATAGATAGATAGATAGATAGACAGACAGATAGATAGGTAGATAGATAGATAGATAGATAGATAGATAGATAGATAGATAGATAGATAGATAGATAGATAGATATGTGAGGTTTCACGTCCCAAAACCACCATATGATTATGAGAGATGACGTATTGGAGGGCTCCAGAAATTTCGACCACCTGGGGTTCTTCAAAGGAGCACTCACATCAAATTTCAAGATAGAGATGTGCCCATAATTGGATCGTTTGGTATGCATAGGTCTTGTTGGCGAAATTTGAATGGCGTCCATCGCGTGCAAGTTATTTTAGTTCGATGTCAAACAGCGTAGAAAGGCTAAGGAGAAAAACGAAAATAGACTGCCCTGCGTCATCGACACTGGTGCTACGCGTTCGGTGTGATTCCACAAATACCATCCTGAGTGACGATACGCTAGTAAAAATGAGGTCGACGATCTGAGTGTGTTTGGAGCCGACTCCCCGCCATGCTCTCACTCATGGCTCTCCTTGCTGTGTAGAAGCGTGCGTCCGATTCATCGTGTCGCATCGACTGATTTGACATGTGTCCGCAGCGTGAGTACGTTCAATCAGAGTGACAACACGTGCCAGAATGTCGGCGAACTGCTGAGCAATGAGAACCTGCACGTCGAGGCGTGGAAAAAGCGGAAATTGCGTGGAGTTTTAATGCCTTTTCAAGCCACGAACCTCAACGCAGCCAGTGGGTTGACTTCGTACGCGCCGATGAACAGGACTGGACGCCTTAGAAGAAGAGGCGCATTTGCTCGCTTCACTTTTCGCCGAGCTGCTACAGGGTAAATCAGGTGTTGGCGAACGAGTTGGGTTTCACTGGTAGTACGAGGCCCCTTCTCGAGGCTGGGGATAAAGGGAGAGAGGGAAGAACGAGTTGGCGCTACTTAAAGGGACACTAAAGTCAAATAACAATTTACGTCAGAGTGAAAGCTCAATGTATGACATCTAAAACGACAGGTATTATCAACAACAGTGCCCTACTTACGGAGAAATTAAGGTAAATGCACAAGAACACAAGCGCCGCATTAGAACACTATCATGATGATCTCAGACGACATCAGACGGACCGCCTACAATTAATCACTCGTAATCTATCTAACTGCAGTAAATAAAGAACCTTCCGTGCATCAAGAGACGCAATGAAATGCTACTTGTTCCTTTCTGTTTGATTCGTGGAAAAAAGAACCGCCGGACGTTACTATGGGGAATGGCGCGAGTGGTTGAAGAATTCAATTTTCGCATGATTACACGGGACAGGTGGTGCCATCTAGCGGGGTGCAGTTCACATAAAAAAGCGTCTGCAATCTCGAAGCTAACGGCGGGAAATTGATCAATGGCCGTTGTTACTGCTGGGGCTGCCGCTGCTTTCGGTTTGCTGCTAATAGCGCAGTAAAGCCGGGCAACGTTGTGCAAGGCAAGAGTGACGTCAGTCGCTCTGGTCGGTCCGCTTCTTGAGGCGGGTAATTTGAAGTGCATTAACTCGATGCGGACCACTAAAACGTCATTTTATTTCAACATAGACTCTTCCTTGGCACAAAAGTAACACTACGAGGTTTCTGGACCGCAACTTCAACAATCAACGTTGAATTAATGGTTGCCTTTAGTGTCCCTTTAACATAGCCGGCGGAAAACGCATGGAGGGGCTTTAGTCTACATCATCAGAAACACAGCTGGACGGACTGCACGTCCGCTCCCAGCAGACGAAATGCCAGTGTGCGTGACGTCACATCTTTTTTTTTTTGTAAAAGCAGCATCAGATGTGCAGCGGCCTTGACGTGGCCACGAGGTAGCGCTGACAGCACTACAATTCGGTGGGCTTTCGACCCATTTTGTACCATGTTCGATAGCGGATATATTAATCAATATTACAGATATTTATTTGAACCTCAGATGCGTTTTAAGTCGCGAATCGCTACTAGGGGGTCGATAGCTACTCGTTGGCGCAAAAACCTTCACATGAGTAAATTTGATGTCAGCGCTCCATTAACGTGGACCCAAATCTGAGCACACGGGCCTACAGCATTTTCGCCTCTATCGAAAATGCAGCCGCCGCAGTCGGGATTCAATCCCGCGACCTGCGGGTCAGCAGCCGAGTACCTTTGCCACTAGACCACCGCGGCGGGACAGACAGACAGACAGACAGACAGACAGACAGACAGACAGACAGACAGACAGACAGACAGACAGACAGACAGACAGACAGACAGACAGACAGACAGACAGATAGATAGATAGATAGATAGATAGATAGATAGATAGATAGATAGATAGATAGATAGATAGATAGATAGATAGATAGATACGCTCAAAGTCGCCGAAGTTCGCTAAGAAATGCTTCGCATTTGAAATTGTGATGGGCCGCCCGTGCACTGCTTCGAGCTGTCCCGCAGTTTAGGCAAAAGCCACGCCGAGGCAAGTGCGTGCTTGGAGAACGTCATGTGTTTAGAGAAAGTGGTTAACGATTTAGACCTCATGGTACTCTAGTATGCAAGAGCTGAAAACCGTCCCTTGGGCCTCACATGTCATTGGTAGACCAAAAGGTAACGTGTGTTCAGAAAACGTGGGTAACGATTTAGAGTAGTAGGTACTCTACTATGGGAGAGCATAAAACTGTCCCCTGGGCCTCAGCATACAGTTTACGAAATTGACAATATTTTCGTGCGCTCATGCGGTCATGAAATTGACGAAGATCTACCAATAATTCACAGGTATTATTTTTGGGTGGCCCTGGTTATAAAACGAAACCTCTAGTTATGCTGGAGCGAGAAGCACTGCCAATATGTCTGGGGCTCCCCAGGTTTGTGGCTATTAATGTAATGCATCAGGAGGCGTACTTGCCAACACTTTGTTGATTCCGCATCCTAACGGTGCAAAACTTTTTAAAATTTCATGGTTTACTGGCTAGAAAATTGATTGATTGATAGCCCCTTGTGTCCTGGCGCAACCCTCCAAGGGGGATTGGCCTTGAAACGAGCGGTGCCTTGCTATAGGCCCTTTCAAGGTTTACAAACACAGCCCCTTGATAACTTCCGGTTTTGTCAGCCGATGTGCTTTACTAGCAGTGAAGGACCACAAGAGCTTTAGAAAACAGTTTACTTCCCTTGCTTGGTAAAA
Organism: Rhipicephalus microplus; assembly: GCF_013339725.1. NCBI lineage: Eukaryota > Metazoa > Arthropoda > Arachnida > Ixodida > Ixodidae > Rhipicephalus > Rhipicephalus microplus. Next base: position 72,359,316 of record NC_051169.1, read on the forward strand.
TATATTGAAATAAATGTTCTTTCGAGCTACGTAAAAATGATAAACATTCCCTTGTATTTCACGAAAAACTAAAGAGAGACTTTCCTTACCCTTGAAAAGATATCGAAAGCGTGCATTCCGTTTCAACGTTGGGAGCTGGTAAATGAGGTGACCGGAAGTATTTTTGGGTACAACGCTTGTGACTTGAACCCGTCTATATAAGATAATTTTCTCTGCTCTTGAAAAATATTTTATGTTTTTGATGAATCTGAGTTAGCCTTCATCAGTGACCCCGACTTCATCTTTCTTGCCCATTGAATACAATTTCACTCACTTCAGATTAATTTTGTTAAAAAAACCGGACAGCATAAATGTGGCTATAAAACGGTTATTGAAACTAAAAATTCAAACCATAATACTATGATAGAGTATGGTGAAATTTTGTGCCCAAAATCTACCTCCATTGAACATAGTTGTACATGCCGGTTTCAGTAGGCAAATGATGCTGCGTGAACATTGTGCATTGTCCCTTACGAAAACCTCAAAATTTAAGCGGTTTAAACATGACTAACATAGCAAAACACATGTAAACCACGAATTGAAGTCTCGCTAGCTGGACTACGTTATCCAATTTTCTCGAATCGTTGTTCTCGATGGCAGTTGCTCATGTGCTATATGTACAGAATGGAAGTCGCAGATCTTCTAAATTGTGCCCGCTTATTAAGAGCCTCAATCTCAACGCTATTTTCATAATACGTGCTGCATGCCACCGAAATGTGACGTAAATTCGTAATGCCTATTTTTACACACTCTATACCTAAGCGATGTGAACAGCAATGCATTCAGTTGAAGTCGGCATAAGTACGCTCTAGTCTCAATATACCTTGCAAATGGCCCCAACATGGGTATTTTTGTATTATCAGTTGTAATAGCGTGATACAGTACGTGCGATATGTTTTACCGCGGAAGCTGTTATGAGATCTAAGAAGGTTCGCGTGCATCGTAGTTGTGCGCCGCCGCCGCTGGTGTCCGTAACCACTATTACCCGAAATGAAAAAAAAAAGCTAAGAGAATAAAGAACACCAAGGTACCGAGGAGATTCTAACCCAGGTCCCTGGTGTACCAGCCCAGTGTTCTACCACCGAGCCAACGCCGATGCTTGAAAACTTTTTTCTTTAATACATGAAATCGATAACATTAATTGTGAACTACTAACAACATAATCAGAAGTCAGATAAACATACACAAGTCTCCAGAAGAGGAAGCCACTCCGGAACGCGGTCAAAAGTCTTAACAACACTGCGCACTTGAGCAACGCCTTCTCGGAAGACAGACCCCATCAAGCGTGGTGACTCGGTGTGTCTATCAACCATGTGACGTTTCCATAGTGAATAATGTCCCAAGAGCACCAAGAGATCATACGGAGTATTATCGGTCAGGCTAGTTTTGAAAGGGAGGAACCTAATACCATGAGCTGTTATTGAAAGTTATTTTCTGATTGTTCTTTTCGGAATGTCCCAAAAATAAAATGCCTCACGACAACAAATAAAGCAATGCTCTATCGTCTCATGTTGGTGGCATAGTCTACAGTTTACTGCCCAGGGCACATATATTGATTTTTCGTTGAGCCACGTCTTCACTGGTAGAGTAGAAGTGCACAGTGTAAAGCAAAATGCTTTCGTGGCAAGAGTTATACACACTCTACGAGCACGAAATAGTACATGGTGTGAAGACAATTGCGAATATGGAAGTCGATAAACAGGTTCCGGGAAAAGGTTACTCAGAAGTGGGGTGGTCAAAGTTTTTCTGCAACAACTATACAAACACTCTAAACTAAAATCTTCCTTTAATAAAATGATAGTATCAACAATTTTTTTATGAATCCCCCCCCCCCCCACTGTAATTCTTTAGCTGTTGTGACATAAATAAAAGGAACGTGGTAACACAGACGGTTTGAAGGACCGCTAAAAGAAAGGGGTGGCACACGACCTCAAGATAAAAAAAAAATCTCTACACCAAGTGTCACACAAACAAACACCAGGCTGAAGCCACCCTTTTTAAGCGAAAAAAAAAAAAAGGTTGTCTCTCCTCATAGCTTCATATGAAGAGCACCAAACAAAACATACAAATATGCAGTGAAATGCTTGAATGTTCCCACGTGAGCACTGCAATACCTTGAGAACATAAATGAGCTTTGATGCAAAGAATATATTGCACGCTTTCGCTCTCAAAAAGATAGAAATGTCTCGTCCTTGCTATTTTTCAGAGAATCGTAGTTATCGCAGACGTCCAATGTGGGCCGCTATTACAATAGTTATCGAGAGCGACACCAACATACCACACAGGAGTTGCATTTCAATGAATATTTGAGAAGACCGAAGGAGTTTCGGCGTACATGCCTAGCCAGAATCCTCGGCTTTTGTCAAAATTTATGCTGGCGCCTGCGACTTCACAGAAACGCAAAGTAGTGTTTACTGCTTTTTGAACACTGGGCTTATAAACAAAAAAGAAGGCAATACCATCTGCATAGCCTAGAACATCAACTTTCTTAGCCCCATATCGGAATCATTTTATGCTAGAATTTAGAACCACACTTAAACATAATGGCTTCATATAAATTGCAAAGAGCCATACTGGGAGCGAACATCCCCGACGTACACGTAAATTCAAGTATAATATATTGGAAAGTGTGTGATTTATAATTAGCCTTGTAGTGCACTTCTTATAACAGAGTGAAATACTATAGTACAGTACATCACCTAACGGCAGGTGCCTTATGAGCCGGAACAAAAAAGCATGCTGTATCTTACCAAATACTTTAGCAAGGTCTATTTGCCAGAAGGCTGTCAATACTACTGTGAATATAGTAAAGGACTGACCATGCTATATAGATATTTGTCTGAATATAGCGATTACGAATTTCACATGCTTGATGGTCCCCTACAGACTTAGTGATCACCATATGTAGCCAATCGGTCACCAATTTCGCAAATATTTTTAGTCGACGTTGCATAACAATATAGGGCAATATCCAGGGACTTTCTTTAATGCTTCAGGATCAGTAGTTTTGGGGATTAATGTTGTTTGGTCCTGATAGAAGGAAGCAGGAAGTTCCTAACGTTAATAAGCCTCTTTAAAACGTTGCTCCAGGAAAGGTATCAGAAGTTCCTAGAATGTTATTTAAAATTTCCCACTGAGGCCGCCTGAGCCAGGAGTTTTGTTCTTCTGGAACGTTGTTATTGCAAACTTGATTTCTTTCCCGGTTACGGGCTTATCAGCAGTGAGTCAGTCATCCTCTTATTAGTGGGGTACAAGGGCAATGAAGTGGCCAGCTTCCTCCTCAAAATTCTCCTGAAGCTCAGCCGCGGCAAACAAACTTTTGTAATAATCCTCAAGCGTGGCTCTTATTTCACATGTATCTGTGTAACGAGAACTCTGTGACTCAATTTGCAGTATCTGTTTAGAAAGTGCATATCACTTTTCATCCCTGAGAGCTCTCTTAGTAGGTTTCTCTTCAGTGAAATGAGTAACACGGGAACAAATGATAGCCCGTACATCTGTGTCATGTTTTGATATCTGTGCTCGTATTACATTTCTCTCATCAACGTACAATCCAGGCTCTTCACATTAAAAAATATGGAGCTTGTGAAGTCAATAATACCAACAGCGTTTCTAAGCGTTCTCTATTTGAGCTATTTCTCATGAAATACTAATCGTCTGATACTTACCTTTTTCTTTGAGCCTTTTTCATTGAGCAAAGATTGGCAGCTGCCGACACTGTGTTACCTCTTGTATCAATTATTATTTGACTATTTTTACGAAGCAATGCTCGCAAAACAAGTGTACGTCAAGCTTCCATAGGTCCCAGTTTAGAGGGACCTTACGAAAAATTATTGTCCCCAAGAACAGTGACTAAGCAATGGTCTGTATAAAATATGGGCTTAACAACATAATTATGAATGTTATGAATATGAGACCATAGGCTCACAGATACATACACACGGTCGAGCCAAGCAAGAGAGTCACCCTGAGAATAAACTGTGGTCATTCATTATTTTATGCAGTAAAGCTGCACTTGCATCAAACGATTCGTTATACATGAATGATCTCTAGCATCACAAAAACAGTTTACGTCTTGCAAAACTACCAAATTTCTGTCATTGTTAACAGCGAAGTTGAAGAGAGGAAAAAAAAACACATTCTTGTCATTTACCTAGGTGGGAGCATAGACACAGATAAACCTCCAATTGTAGGAATGAAAAAAAAAAGTCATAACAAATGAGGTGGCCTTCACCATAAACATGTATAGCTATGTCAGAGTTGATATCGCCGCTTTCAAACTAATAGAAAGCATCCAGCGGAAGCACCATGGGCTTGGCTCATGTATAGATCATAATCTCAAAAAACTTCCAGTGCAAAGTCGGCGTCACGAGGAGACGAAATCTTAGTCTCTTGCACTGCAGATACATCAATTTTGTACTGCTCAATCACGTGGTGCAACTGCCACTGACACCTTACTTTCCTCATGTCGCGTACGTTCAGTGTCGCTATACACATGGGAAAGGTTAGCGTGGTAGTCATTTTGCTCTCAAAAGTTTTGTTGATCGCCTTGGCACGCTTGATGTCGGGAAATGTATCACGTGCTAGTATGAGTAATAAAGCGTTTTAGAACAGCAAAGGAACAAGCAGGCGTCAAACAATGTGAATTGCGTAACAAGTGGGCCATCGAATGCTCCAACTCATCACTCAAGCTTCAGCTATAATTATTCCTCGTCATGAGCCACAGCATAAAACATTGCACAAAATTCCTTGCAAGTGTGGTAGCACGTGTCTCCGAATAATGGCGAAGGATGACATATTGAATGTCTCCCTACTACACAAGATAGCTGATGATCTATGGCGTAGTGGGTACCCTGCAGGTGTGCTTATAGCAGTTACTCAAAGACGGTTTAAAAAAGTTATCAGAGCCCACTCTTTCCGATCTCGCTGTGACTGTGCTGTGCGTTGCACGCAGGCCTGGCGGTTTTCTTTTTCTTTGAAATGGGCAGTACTGGCAAAACGCATATCAGTGTGCAATTCACATAACGACAGCAACGAAAAAACAAGCAGACAGACAGACAAATAAAAAACAGACCATGTCTCGTTCGCAATAACAGTGTCCAGGAGGATAATGAATGGTATATATAGATTCCCTCTACAAGCAGCTCTCCCTCAATACGGCTTCTCTAAATCTTCGCGAATCGCGCGCGGATCCTTGTAGGCACTTATACAAGGATGTCGATCTTGTTCGTTCGAAAAGAGAAAGAAACGTGCAGAAAGGGGTGGCTCCATTCGACAACCTCTGGGTACAACTTGGCGGGTTTCGTCGCGACGCCGTGGCATAGTACTGCGGCCGCAGGAAATGAGGGAATAACTACAAAGGCTGGCCGGCGTTGCTTAAGGCCATGGCTATAGCATATAAGCGTGCAGCTAAGTGCCCCGTTAAGACCAGAAAGCTTTGGGAAAGCGAACCAGCCAGTTGTGCACTCCACGGGCAAGTGTATCTCCCTGCGTAGCCGTTGAGTCGAGTCGGCGATCAACGTCTCTAAGGTGAGTACGAGCAGAATGTTTTCGCTGCATTATTCAAGTATCTACGTCTAGCTGCTCCCGAGAGACGCTGTTCAATCCAGCTGGTAAACTTGGGAGATTCGGAAGCGTTACAAGGTAGTAGTTTTATTTTATAACAAGAGCAGCCGCCTGCCGACTTGGTGTTAAGCTTTAACCCTACGGTCTCCAATGATGTCATTGTTCTGAGAAGCAACCCTCGCTTAATGGATATCGGATTAATAATATTATTATTAATTGATAGGGGTTCACATCCCAAAACCACCGGATGATTATGAGATGCACCGTAGTGGAGAGCTCCAGAAATATTGAAGCGTGGAAGCTTGGGCGAGTTGGTAAATTTTGACCACCAGAAATTTTGACCACCTGAGTTTTTTCAATGAGCTCCTAAACTGAAGTACATGGGTCCCGAGCGATTTCACCTCCATAAAAAATACGGATACCGCGGCGCGTGGTTTCGAGCGTTCTCGCCTCCATCAAAGATACGGCCGCCGCAGCCGGGATTTGATGCCGCGACTTGTGGAGGTTTCGGATGGGATAACTGTGCGTTGGCCTGACTACGCTCCGTCCGTGGACATTGAAAATGGAATGCCCGAAGCCTTCGACAGATAATAAGCGTATATAGAACTGAGACAAAAAGAGCTTTAGGTCGTTTTCGAGAGAGACCAATACGTGCTACCATACAGGGTCCTCGTATAGAGATAAGATGGGCATTGAGGAATGTGAAAGATACTGTGGACATTGTTTACAAAGCCGGATCTCCATGAGCCACGAAAAAGCGTTGATTGGCACGGTTGGACCGGTTGGTACTTATGTGTCTTCAAGCGCTACGTAGCAGAGAAGACAATGAACCTGGTTGTATGACGCTCACTTTGTTCCCCCTATGGGCAGTAGCACGTCGTGTGAAGATGATAGTGCTGGTATGCCCGTTGGGTTGAGGTAATGTCGTTACAAACACCATGTGCTGGTGGCAATAGGGTTGGTCTCCCTCGAACAATCTTTACTGGTGCATGCGACTTCAGGAGAAGCTTTGTTTTTGGAGAGACACGCAAGCTCAGGTTTGTTTTTCCTCGTGGTGCTAAGCGGCCTGACTTTTATTGCACTATTTCGATGCTTGCATTCCCCCCCCCCCCCCCCCGTTCTGTCGAGTGCTTCTGTAAAAAGGCCCTCACGAACCATTGGACATTTACGAAACAATGTACTGTTTTATGCGTGAAATTATGTATACAGACCAAGTGCAATAAAGCTTACGAAGAGAGAAAAGACCATGGTATGGTATAAAACAATGGCTCATGTGCCTAACCAGCAGGACGGGGATGCTAGTCCCAGAAGTAGCGGAAAGCAAAAATTACGCGTAGGCTAGGCATGACAGTTCTTTCTATAGCGCTCTGTGTGTATATGGGAGGCAAGATATGGGTGCTCTCGCTTAGAGAAGGTGGCCTCTCCTTTCCACCTTCTTTTTTCAATACCATTTATTTTACCCGTAACGAAGCTGCACCGCGTGCTCTATGACGTGTTGCTTAAGTAATCATCCTTTCTTACTTCAAACTACTGCTCCAAAAGGGGTTTACAATAGGTGCGTTCTTATGCATCGAGAGCAATTTAACAGTGTCGAGTTGCGTGCAGACGGCAACACCTTGCCTCGGCGCGGTGGTCTAGTGGCTAAGGTACTCGGCTGCTGACCCGCAGGTCTAGGGATCGAATGTCGGCAACGGTGGCTGCGCTTTCGATGGAGGCGAAAATCCTGCAGGCCCATGTGCTCAGATTTGGGTGCACGTTGAAGAACCCCACGTGGTCGAAATTTCCGCAGCCCTTCCTTACGGTGTCTATCATATTCATATGGTGGGTTTGGGACGTTAAACCCCACATATCATTCAATCAATCAATAATCAGACGGCAACACCACCCACGGGAAAGAGGTAGCACGCAGTTCCCGGTTATACCCGAAGCAGGGAGAGGAGGGGGTGTAGGAAAACGATAGATCATCGAAAGCTCAAGCGAGGGTCACTGTGGGCACGACCACATGCATGGAAAGCTAGATAATCACACGTTGATTGATTTCTAGCACATTGGTGTTTATCGCAGGGGAAAATGATCAGTAGATAGGTCCAGGTCAGATTTGAAATTCAGCTTTGTTCATCTTTACAACGTGTGTGGTAGATGTGTGTCTCACGTTACGAATCGCGGATATTCACGAGATGATTTCACTTTTGCCTGAATTAATGTGGGCAAGTGTTTCGTTCAATTTCGACTCTATTTCTTTTTCCAGTTCATTTTTGTATCACAAAAGTTTTAAACTAAAAATTCATAACTAAAAATTTATAACGTAGAAGCATGTACGCGCTGTGACGTACGAAAAGCTTTTGCAATTCCCAGGCTCAAATACGTTATACCATGTTCTTGCGTGTTTGCGTCCAGAGTGCAACCATGACTGCTTTGTCAGCTACGTCCTTCGCCTTGGTGCTGATCTTGGGAGCGTTTTTTCGGGAGTCAAGCGCCGACGAAGGCTTCTTCAGGAATCGCGGTCTGGTAAGTCATGCATCGTTTGACAAACTACCAGAGAAATATACGTTAGGGCACCGCAGACGCATGTTTCGTTCAGTCTGTAGTCGGATATGAGTTTAGAAGTCAGTCGTCGTTTTATCCTCAAAGGCTTATGTACTCAACTTGCATAAATCAGCATGCACTTTAGACTCAAGTCGTAAGCCGAACGGCTGGTGATCTCGCCTTCGAAAAAAATTGCCGAGTGCATATGTGGGACAAGCTGCTTAGCTGCGCGGTGCCCCTCTGTACTCCTTGAGCTGCATACTACCATAGAGTATTCAAATCGAGCAGCAAGACATGCACGAGCAATAATGAAAGGTTCATTTGGCCTTGTGTCGGCCAGGCAGTTCGATTAGATGGCCGGATTCTGACGCTCATAACAATATCAATCCGTAACAACTGAGCAATATAAATAGTGGCTGAATGTCGCCTGAACAATACGCTGGTCTTACAATAGAGCAACTTCAGTATGTACTGAGCAACAACTTTCTTTAGAATACCGTATGCGTTAGCAAAAACTGTGAGTACTAGTTATACGTCACTCACTCATATGTTGATTTCCGCTTTGCCCACGCATGCGCAGATGCCGGAATCGCTGCAGGCGTTGCTGCACAGCGAAGGAGACACGCAGGTTCTGGGTAAGTGGACTCTTTCAAGGCGTCGGGCACCCCAGGCAGCTCCGGCACTGTCACCGTCGCCGGTGAACTCGAACTTCCAGCACTGGCGGCACTACCTCAACACGACTGTCACATTGAAGTGCAAGTGGTGAGCAGGGGCGACTCATTATCGCCTAGCCATCAGACTTCACGAACGTCGCATACGGTCGGAGTCCTATACGCGCTATCCCCGTATATGTCAACGTCTAGTTACGTTGGTATAAGTGGCGTGCGAAGATGATGATGCTCCGTAAATTTTATGCGTACATTGAGTGCAGGGTCTTTCGTTATTTATGCACAGAAGGTAATAGCGTTCCGCCCGCGTCGTAATCACAGAGAAGCATGCTAAACACAGCGTGTTTATGCTGCACTGACGTCACCACAGATGTCATGTTAAAGTATCAGTAGTGAGTATATTGTAAAAAGCTGCGTTCAAGACGTTAGGTGCATGCTATCAGTAGAATGAATGAGCGATGAATTGGGGCTGATGGTGGCTGTTTGTAGTGTTTTGCTGGGTTGTGGGCTTACAAAGGAAGACAAAACAGAACGAAAAACGATGTCATCCATCTGTTATTGTTTGCAAGATACACAGGGAAGTGAGCAACTTGTGATTTGATGATCTTATGGTTAGTTCTGCACATAACCACTAAATGATTTCATGTATTTGCACCAATTTCAGCTTGATAAAATTGCTGGTGACATACGCTACGTATACGTAGGTTATACTACGCTACCATAACGACATGCGATTCATAACAGCAACAAACGCACGTCTCTTTCAGCACTTGCGAAGTAGGCGAAGAATTACCTGATTTACGGCAGGGGTCTAATTATGCCTCGAGGTGATCAATAGCTCGAAGGAAATGCGAAGATATTTTGTCATTAACAATATGCGGTTGTTTCACTGGCTTTATAGTTCGTATCGATACCCAAACTACATTCTCTACAATTGTGTAAAAATCTAGAGCCTGCTGCCAGCTCGAAACTTGGGAATGGTCTCACAGCTTGAGAAGTAAAATTCTAGAGTAGAATACAATCCTATATACACAGTTGTAAATCGACCTTTCTGTACGTCAAACTTATCTTTCGTACTATGAAAAGGCGACCACGTAAAAAGAACTGTTTAATGTTAGAATCGCGCGCAATGAAACAGCAAAAGTCACGGTTACAGTAAACCATTGTGGTATTAATTGACACTCGCGTTTGTTATGTGGTTGTGATGTATTCCTATTTAACCCACAAAACCTTATCAATGCTCAGCGCTGACGATGCTGAAATGTTTGGTAAACTTCCCGATTGTTTTAAATCCTTCTGTTAAGATCACACGCGGGACGCGAACAGTCAACTTTATTCGAGAGCTTATACAAGCACGTGTGATGAGGCTTGAATGTTTGATGCCACATGTATAAATTACAACGCAGCTCACCGCAGATCAGTTTACCGACGCTCCGTTCGTTCGCCGGGCGCGGGTTCACCCAAATAAAGTGTTTCATCTTGAACGCTCTGATCGCTGCCTTAATCAACGTCACAATCCCGTTAAAAATATCCGAAGGTTGATATAGTGAGCTATACTAACATCCATAGCCTTGTTAGCTCAGATTACCTCTACGTATTCTTCCGCATCGGCCTTTCACGTTCGTAATCCGGTTTATCTTCGGCTGAGATTGGTCTCTGAAAGTGAATAGATGGAAAATAGTTTCCTTGAGCGTGCGGTCGATATAGTTGCACGTTTTAAGTATGGCCGGGTTGACTTGGGACATGGCTGCCACGCAACAGGAAAAGCGTCTCCCGTTAACTCTAAAGCAATGTTTCCTTTCTCTTCCTTCGCCCATGTTTCACATTCCCTTGCCCAGACGGAGCGGGTGCGCGGTCACTGCTCCGCACTTACATTGCTGGGCAAGAGCTTCCCGGTGTGCAAGAACGGAGACAGGATCTCGGTCAACAACCACGAGTGCGCCCACATGGCTGCCTGACCACGCCACTGACATCTGCTGGGTTTCGCGTTTGTTTCCGCTTGGTTGTGACTGCCACGCAGAGAATAAAATAAAATAATTGTTTCACCAAAGCATACGCTCTTCTTAAGAAATGTTGCCTACTGCATGTTATAAGTTAACACGTTCAGGATACTGTGTATATGACCAGGGTTAGAGCTAGAAATATTTTTTGTAGGGGGGGGGGGCTGTGGGTAGAAGTTCAATCACCTGCCATGCATGTCTATAATGCGTTTGTGTGTTTGCGCATGTGCGTTGGCGGGGGGTTGCGAAAAGGCGGCTTGCCCCCGTCACAGCTCTCCCTTCACCTCCACCATGACAAAACAAATTTGCACCCCCAAGTCCAAACAGTGCCAGCGTCCATGTGCGTTCGCGTGTGTATACACATGCAAAACGCGACAACATGTGTGGGGGGTGGGGGTAGGATCCCCTCTTTTGACTGATCCATGTACATATTGTCCAAGAGGTGAAATGATGACGGCCTCAAGATAGTACATTGGTTTCGTTTCCTACATCGTGATAACGCATCAAAGACAACAAAACAGAGGAAGAGAAGCGGGCGCAGAGCTGTGTTGGCTGTGTGTCGTTATGATCCTTCTTCTCTATGCCTTCATCACGGTTTACAACAAAGTAAATGTCATCACAGCAAGCTCATTGAGCCACCATTATAGAGTTTCGCAGCGTTTTCCTTTGCTGATGGCCCAGAGAAAGTCTTTACGAACCTCTTTTTTTTTTCTTTCCTTGCCCCGTACGCTGAGTAAAGCAGGTATATATACTATATCGCGTCTGCGCTGGCGACCGAGCATTTTATTTCTGTTTTTCTCCATCAGCTGATTCCTTTCGTAAACCAGTTTTTTTCTGATAGACAGTATGCGATGATGCAGTCTGAATGCTTCTAAACGAAGTGTCCAGGACGTGGTTCACAGCACACGCTCCATAAGAAATATAAGGCGTCTCGTGTAAATACGGGAGTTCGTGCCACTCGACACTACCAGTGAAGTCCTATACCGAAAGCAAGACGTGGCTCGGCAGATGCGCAGTATGTCAGAAGCATGATCACTTTACTATCGCGCCATCGATGAGCGCCTTCGAGAAAGGTGCGCACTGATGACGCGGTGCGTGCGATGGATATAGCCTCCCCGCTTGAGCGCTGCCCTTGTTCCGAGCCTCACGTATAGGTGTACGCATGGGCGTCGCTGATAGCTCCGTGTTGTACTGGCTCCCGTGTATACGCTCTAAATGTGCTCACAACTTATATGATCAAAGGAAAATGCTTGCCTCTTTCTTAGATAATACATGCCATGAAAACAACAAACAGCGAATTTATACAGTGATGGGAGTGGTGGCAGCAATGTTGCAGCAGTCGTTATTGGCCTATAAAAACTACCTGCTGAATTGTTACAGGAACAGCCGCACCCGCACGTGATAACGAGCGATGTACAGTAGCCATCAATGTGAGTTGCAAGACGTAGAGTGCCCCGAAGCCTGAATAATGTTTTTTTTTTCTTTGTAGCGGCCACTTCGCATTATTCGCGCTATATTGAGAACAGAAAGGGTGTCACAACTCATATTGAACGCGACTCTACCCCATTTTACCATAGTATATCATCGCGGCACCAAATACGATGTGCTATTTGGTTCGCACCACAACTTTCCTCGCTCCTTTTTGACAGTGTGGCAGTACGTGACCTCTCAATCAAGCGGACTTGCTCCGCATCGCACTCGTCTTTCTCCTTAGTTTTAAATGAACGCGAGTCTGTTCTCGGCTGTCAAGCTGTCAAGGCGCATATTTCTCGCCTCTGAGAGAGTCTTTGGCTCTGCTGACTCGCTCTCTTAACGGAATTTCTTGATTACTCAATTGTGGTGCTGCTAGATACATAATGTAATATGAAAAAGGTAATATGCGCCACACAAGTCACCACCCCGTTACAAAAAAGATGCCCCCAGCATTCATTCTTTCTTTATGCGTAGCCATATGGCGTCTTCGCTACATCTATTCTTTTCTCGCAAGTTGGGAGCAATAGGTGACAGCGGATGATATAGAGTAGAACAGGAAGTATAGCAGTGCTGCAGTAAAAAACGAGAGGTATACCATGGTGTCTGAGCTGTTCGCATTTAATGAAACAGTTGTACCATATTTTCTATCTTCCAATAAGCACTCCACGCACGCTGTATCCCAGACATCAAGTCTCTACGGCGGGGTGCAGCGTTACACATTAGTGAAAAAAAAAATAAAGACGCACAAGACCGCAAGAGAAGCTACTACAACACATCACAGTGTAGTCCCTGACAATACACATAATTTTGCCAAGTGACAGTTCTATTCAATGCTCCGTTTCGGTACTGCTCTTTTTTGAAGTGACGATGGTAGTCTTATAAAGCCGTATGGCAACTCTCTAGACATTGGCAGCGTGATTGCAGGTGATTCTTGCACATTTTCTCACGTTTGCACGAACTCGTCCTACTTGAAAGTATGAACAAACTAAACCAGCTGAAAAAAAAATTACAGCAAATTAACGGGTTAATGATGATGAGTGGGGCGGAGCTCCGGAAGGAATCATCGGTAAGCCGTGATACTTTTCTGTGCAATTCGCCCTACGATTAAATGTGAAACACTTCGAGCGAGCGCTAATAGCGAACGAGTTTTAATACACCACGTCCCCTAGCATAGGTCGCCGAACGATTGCCTTCCACCAATTATACGCACCATAAGGGACATCATTCCTATTAACGTCTCGCATCTTTTATTATCAGCTACATGTACCGCCATCTAGTTTTATAACATTTCGCATCTTTTCAACAACTTTTATCAACTACAAGTACCGCCATCTAGCGAACACTCGAAAAACTAAACTAGAGATGACTACCTACTACAACTACATACGACCAACCCACGCCTTCAGGAGCTTCACCCCTAAAACAAGCAATATTTTCTCTAAGTGATGTTGCATAAGTTAGTGCCTGAACATCATGTGCTATTGATATTTCGATCGTCAGCGCCACGCCACACGAGAACCTAAGCCACTCCGTCAGACTCGTCGTAGCAGGTGAAGGTGCCGTCCCTGTGAAAGTGGATGCCTCTGACGACGGTGTCCAGAAGACGTAGAATCACGAGAAAAGAAACTCCCAGATAGATTCCATTGATGCGCCCAACATTGTTGAGCACGCTGTTTCCCTGCGCAAAAGAAGAAGGCAACCGATAAAAGCAGTGCTGTCATGCTATACGACTGTGTGTCTAGTGAACTCTTGAACAAGTCAGAGTGAAGATGCGAAAAAATGGCATCTTTATCCGAGTATTCGGTGAGCAGGTGCGACTCTTCTAAAGTGAGTTCGCACGTATCTATGAATAAGTTGTGTATGGGGAAACTCAGAATTCGCAAACGTAATCAATAGGTAATTCTTTTTCTGTTTCATTTAGTGCAACTATGACGTGAAGCACATTTCGGCATGACAGCAGGGATCACCGCACAGCGTTAAGAGAAGAGGATAGCATGCTTTAGGGCGACGACAGGTGAAAATATGCACTACATGCACCGGATAGGATACATAGTCTGTATCCTATCCTGTGACTAAGAATTTGAGTTTCACTTCAAACATTAGATGTGAACGTGTTGCGCACACTTTGAAACCCTGTTCGCACTCGGGAACCACTGCCACGAAGTTACCTGCCTAAACACACACACGCGTGAACAAAAAATATTAACGCCCCTAAATAATGCTGTGTTTGTTCGTCTGTTCTATGGTAAGCCTATGTGATTGTTACAATTTCTTTTCATCTATCTCGCTGAGTGCTAACGACTAAACTTTTATGTGTCACAGCATGAGTACGTGAAAGGCGTACGTACGTCATACAGGGGAACCGCGAAGGCGTTCTCCGACGTAAAGGTGTGGTAGTACACAGTCACCTTGGTGAGGAGCCTGAAACAGAGAGTACAAGCTGTGAGGGCAGAGCCAAGGCAGGTAAGCGTTGCTATGATGATGAGGTTATGACGGTACGGTGACGACAGAAGATGCTGACAGAAGTGGGGAATCCGTGCCTTCATATATGAGCGCACAAAGTAGAAGGAACAAGAACTTGACAGGAAAGACTTCTACCTTGTGCGTTCATATATTTCCACATTATGTTGTACCAAGTGGCCCAGCATTTCACTTTATCGTGTCATCTATTGCGGCGTTAGTAACGGAGAACTGTGGGCAGCATGGGGAGGCTGCCCCACCTTCTGCCCATGTTTTCGGCCCACCACCCTCTCTTTGCGACCTCCAGGAGCAGACACAGTTAAAACACAAGGCATCAGTTGCCTTCTTTATTGTCTCGACAAAATGAGCTCACCAGCCGTGGATTCAATCTGTTCCCCTTTTGAAAAAAAAAAGGAAAAGAGAAAATTTTTGACACCCCCTATGAGTACAAGACAGAAGCATGTCCTCTATAACGTGGCCTCTATAAGATCGACTGTGGCTGGGCATGCAGCCGGAGTCAATCTTGGAGGCCACTGCTTGCTACAGCCTAAACTTACCAGTTTGTTTACATTTAGCGCACGCAAATCGTACTGTACATATCGCTTATCTATACAGTGCTGTTTCACACAAACAGGCCTGTATTGAGAACACACCGGAGAGAAAGATATAGATTGCCTCACCTCTTACGCAAGTCTTGGTGTTTTGTCCATGAACTGAAAAAGTAAAGGACCAAACAAAAAAAAAAGAAACAGTTCTAATGTCAAGAAGTTACTTTTTATACGAGTAAGATTTTTCGTACTAGTAAATTGAGAAAACACGAAGCCTTCTACATTTTATAGTGACCGAGTGCAAACTCGACGACGATGACACCAGCAACCAGAGTAATAACAAAGTCCCGTCATTCGGACACCTCTCAAAACGGCACAATCACACCATGAAATAATGATGATAACACGTGGTGATTTACTGTTTAAACTTATGTTTGGATGCCAAGAGTTTGGTCGTGAAGGAGCCAATTTCGTTATTTAATTCCCCTCGCGAAAAAAGTGTTGGTAAATAAATGTGGCGCCCGTTTACTGTGCATGTTTCTCTTTCATAAGTTGTACACCCGAAAATTTATTTCAAGAAATGAAAAATAATGCTTTAGGAAGGTAATTCTTATGATACTATACAGTTAGTAAGAGCCCCGAAAAAATGGTGCGTTTCGCAACATTCCTGTTCTTTGCTTGCTTGGCCGAATGACATCAATGTTGTTGGCAATTGACATTTATTTCGAAGATGCCGCTTTCGTAAAGCTTGACCATGAATAACGGAAATGCTGCCGTGATATTTCAGTAACTTTCTGTAACGTGTGTTCATTTTCGTGACACGAATGACGTGAACTGAGCATCTAGTTGGCTATCACTACGAATGAACAGTTTCAAGGTGAGGGGAGGGGGAGGGTTATAGAAAAGCAATGTGATTAAAAAAACTATGTATTACGCAAATCAAGCAGTTAGTTCACTTAAGTCAAACATTTGCTCGCGCACTTCAGTTAAGTACATGTCAAATATGTGGTCAGAGTTTTCCACTACGACATGCCTCATAATTACATTGGGGTTTTGGCACACCACAAAATTATTTTCTTCCAGTAGATGAAATTCACGTTTACACAACTTGTTTAAATAAAAAAAAACATAGAGCAATAACATCGGCTGACCCTGTTGACGTGTGCCTACCAAGTACGGCATTGCGAACTCCTGTACAGGCGACTTCCAAGGAACCACTAAGGCACCAAAATTTACAGATACTTTTCAAAACTATCTATAAACGATGTATGTCACAGCGCCCACTATATAATTTTGTTCATACAGAATTTGTTTGGAAAAGAGTAGGACTGAATTTTTTGAGAAAACATTCAATGACAATTTAGGAAGATCGACTGAATGAATTTCTAAATATGCCCATTCTGAACCAGCACATAGTTTCCAGTGACTTCCAATATCTGAAGGCTCTCTGAAACGCGAAAATTGGAATGCTCTTCAGCTCCCTCTTTACGATCTCTTGAATGGGCTGGACTGTTCCGTGGTGCTATCTTCAGTCAGGGGAAGAGGAAAACGTTTGTACTAGCGGCATCTGAGATGTAGGGCAGCTGAAGAGGCTGTGTGGCGCTACGTTTCGTCTTAGAGTCCACGACGTCAAAGGTCGTGTGGCTCGGCGCATTGTCCTGACTATTCTGCTATTCAAGGGTGCCCAGACCCTTAATCTTAACCCACTTGCTCTCATTCATACCGAAAAAAAAATTCCGCTCATATACTTCATCAGCGCAAGGCATCACTACTACAGGGTGTCTCGATCATGTCATACTCTCACTTGCACTTTAGCGAGTTTTACGTAAAACTTACAGCGCAATACTACTATGATGAATGATATATTGTCGAGATGACAATGTACGATAAAAAAAGGTGGTCACCTTAAACTCGATGTACACTCTGTGGACGCTAGGAGACAACTGGCATGCTAGCAACTAAGACACCCACCCAACCAGAGCAGTAACAACCAACTCTTTTACCATTGTCGCAAAAAATCGGCACTACTACATTGTGGACAAACCCTGCATAAATCAGGAAAAAAACACTCGGGATTTCTATGGAGGCTCCTTCACAAGCAATTGGAGATTGAGGACCAGGATCAGCTCGTGAGCATATGTCATTATACGCCAGTGGCCAGGATCTGCTTGTCAGCATATGTCTTTATTTGCCGGTGGCCAGGTTCAGCTTGTCAGCATATGTCTTTATACGCTTTGCATTGCAAAGCGGTACAAGGCGCGAAAGCGTCTTCTACTTGTTTTGTTATGGATGCAAGGGAGCAGTCGTTTTATGAACCAGTCAGAGCACTTGCTGCTTCATGAAAATTGTCTTTTTTCATAAAAAATGAATAGTGCGATTAATGCTTTATTGAAGCTGCTGTGAGCCGATAATAGTGACAAATCTTTTTAAATGCTTTAGTTCTGCTGTACTAGCAGCGCCACAAAAAGGTTTGCGCATTAGTCTGATAAATCTGATCAGCCTTGCTTTTAGGAGCGATGACAGCCGTTTGAAAATTGGCGTGGAATAAAGTAGTGGACCCTAGCAGTGCACTAGAGTGACTCTAGTACAGCTTCTAAGCTTACCCCGCAGCTTGACCCACCGGATCAGGGAGAAGGTGAAAGACTGCGTTTTTTTTTTGCACGATGAAGGCCTAATTAGGAGTCGGGCTAGTTAGTTTTCATTCAACTTGAATTCTCTTTTACAGCTCAAAATACAAATGTGACAGAAAAGAAGCACACACGCGTAGCGCTGCTTTGTTTTCTTGCTCTCTCTCAGCAAGGATGAGCTCAGAGAGATGCGCACGCACGCATGCACCCTAAAAAGTTTTCCGGAGTAACCGCGCAGTATTACCACGAAAAAACGAAATGTGTGCGAAGGATTGCACACGGGACCGCAAGGAGGGGCACTTTTCTCCTTGTAGAGTAAAGCACCTATTCTTTGGGGTAAAGGCAAAAATGATCGTGCCGTGTGCAAATGACTCGTCGGTGCCTACACAAGCCTGTTTCATTTACAACGGTTCTGTAGCGTGGTGTGGTGCATCAGTGCGCGCGCATACTGACCGAGTGGTCGTGAGTTGATTGATTGATATATGAAGTTTAATGCCCCAGAACTATGATGTGAATATGACAGACGCCGTAGTGAAAGACTGCGGAAGTTTCGACCACCTGGGGTTCTTTAACGTGAACCTAAATTTGATCACACGGGCCTACAGCCTTTTCGCCTCCATCGACCATATATATATATATATATATATATATATATATATATATATATATATATATATATATATATATATATATATATATATATATATATATATATATATATATATATATATATATATAGTAACATTCTATTGGTTCTAATAATTTCCCCTGTACATTACTTGGCATTACTGTCTGTTAGATCTCATTAATATTGTGTCGAAACGCGGGAAAAACGAGCCCTTAGGTATACACTTCTTTCCCTTATTCATTAACGAGGGTCTCGTACTGGCAGACTTGGTGTCATTAGGTTGTATACGAGGGACTATTAATCAACTGCCCGCTCGTAATAAGTTCAGGTGCTACGTGACGCCAAACATGCGCATAAAAGAGTTTCACACTCGTCACTTGGCTTATAGATGGCGCTGACTGACACTCCTACTTCTAAACTCTCATATTTCATTTCATTTCATTTCATTTATTTATACTGTTAGCCCAGAAGTGGGCCGTTACAGGGTGGAAGTACAAACAATTATTTGCAAAAAAGAAGTACCGTACAGGTCTCGAGATAATTTCTCGGTATTATTGTGACCAGTAACTCGAAGTTATACATAACATATATAAATGGAACACACATGCGATGCAATACATACGCGCAGAACAGCACATGACGCATTTGAGGCGGCACTTTTGCACCGCGCTGAAGATTTGAAAGACAACTACTGCAGAATCGTGCAACCAACAAAAAGTACACACACACGCCAAAAAAAAACATATGTCACTGTTATTCGGAAAATAAACGTTTTAGATTCTGTTCAAATGATGTAAGCGAGGAACAACCAATTATAGACTCTGGCAGCATATTCCAATCTTCAATAGCACGTGGAAAGTAACTGAACTTAAAGCAATCGTTACGTGGGACTAGGGGTGGTATATACATATTATGGCGATGTCTGGAGTGTTCTTGTGTGTTGACCTGGAAGTAATCTGAATAGTTTAGTTTAAAATGATTATGAATTAACTGGAAGAGGAATTTCAGACGCTCAATCCTCGTCCTAAGTTCAGGACTATCCAGTCCAGCTTTTTTACAGAGTTCAGTAGGAGAATGATGTCGGCGATATTTATTAAAAATAAATCTCGCACCAAGTCGCTGTATTTTTGTTATTTTATTGCAGTTTGTCTTTGTGTAAGGGTCCCAGACAATTTTAGAATATTCGATAATAGGTCTCACAAGAGTTTTGTAAGCAAGACACTTTATATCAGATGGGGCGGTATAAAGGTTACGTCTAAGGCTATACAATGCCTTGGTAGCCCTGGAGCATACATTATCAATATGAGTGTTCCACCGGAGGTCGGGCGTGAACCATAACCCAAGATATTTATAATTTTGTACACGCTTGAGGAAAGCATTGCCAATCTGGTAGTTGTAATCTAGAGGTGCTTTCTTTCTAGTTATAGTCATAAAGACTGTTTTTTCTGTGTTCAAACTCATTTGCCATTCTTCCCAAAACCCCAAAAAAGTGGATGGAGGGAAAGCCGCTGTGATAGATCAGTGGTTAGAGCGTCGAACGCGTTATTCGAAGGTCGTAGGTTCGATTCCTGCTCACGGCTGGTTATTTTTTCACCCACTTTTCTTTCTTCTTATTTACATTCCATTGGTTCTAATAACTTCCCCTGTACATTCCTTGGCACTACTGTCTGTTAGATCTCATTATTATTGTGTCAAACACGTTAAAAACGAGCCCTTAGGTACACACTTCTTTCCCTTTTATATATATATATATATATATATATATATTATATATATATATATTATATATATATATATATATATATATATATATATAGACGTTGCGGTCGTTCTGTGATCACGTGACAATTATTAAATATATATATATATATATATATATATATATATATATATTATATATATATATATATATATATATATATATATATATATATATATATATATATATATATATATATATTGTGACGACGCGAGATTGACAAGCACACAAAGCGCCTCAAACAAATACGATTTATGGATCGCAGGAAACAGACTGCAGCGACTTCTTCGTCTTTTACCCTCGGCCAAAGACACTCGCGCTCCTTCGTTGTCCTCACCACTGGCACATACGCGCGTCATTATTCCCCCTTTAAAAAAAACATCGTCCCGATGTTAAACGTTTGAGAAGCAAGGCGAAACCAAAACTGCACAGTTAGTCACTGAAAGTAAGGCTTCATCCGAAGCACGTGGACAATTTCTGGTGAATGTCTGCGCCGCTTCGAACACTGCACGCCGTCCGGAACAACCTCGTAGTTGACGTCACTAATGCGTCGCAGAACCTTGTAGGGTCCGAAGTATCTTCGCAACAGCTTTTCGGAAAGCCCACGCCGACGAACAGGTGTCCAGACCCATACTTTGTCGACCACGTTGTATATGACGGGTCTGTGCCGGAGGTTGTAATACTTGGCATCGTCGTCTTGCTGTTTGGTGATTCGCAACCTGGCAAGTTGTCTGGCTTCTTCTGCTAGCTGGGTAAACTCTTCGGCGTCTGTCTCATTGCCATCATTTTCATGAGGGAGCATTGCGTCTAACGTTGCTGTAACCTCGCGTCCGTAAAGGAGACTAAAGGGTGTCTTCCGAGTGGTCTCTTGACGAGCCGTGTTGTACGCGAATGTGACGTAGGGCAAAATGATGTCCCAGTTCTTGTGGTCTACATCTACGTACATGCTTATTATGTCAGCCAGGGTCTTGTTGAGGTGTTCGGCGAGCCCGTTGGTCTGGGGATGATACGCCGTTGTCTTCCTGTGAGCTGTACCACTTAGTCGGAAAATGGTGTCCAAAAGCTCGGCCATGAACGCAGTACCTCTGTCGGTGATGACTATTGCGGGGGCACCGTGTCTTAAGACGATCGCTTCGATGAAAAATTGCGCCGCTTCAGCTGCCGTTGCCCGTGGCAGAGCGCCTGTCTCCGCGTATCGGGTCAGGTAATCCGTGGCGACGATTATCCACCTCTTTCCAGTGACAGACTTTGGGAAGGGGCCCAGAAAATCTATGCCAATTTGTGCAAACGGTGTCGCCGGCACTCGAACAGGCTGCAGCAGGCCAGCTGGTTTGATGGATGGTGGCTTGCGGCGCTGGCAATCTAGACATGCCTGCACGTAAGTTTTGACAACTTCGGCAAGTATTGGCCAGTAATAGTTCTGCCTTATCCTCGTCAATGTTCTTGCGTAACCCAAGTGACCAGCGGTAGGTTCGTCGTGACAGGCTTGCAGTACCTCACGGCGAAGCGAAGAAGGAACGACGAGCAAGTAGCTGCTGCCGGTGGATGAAAAGTTCCTCTTATAAAGAACGTCATTTCGCAAGCAGTACGACGGCAGCCCTCTCGCAAATAACTTCGGAACGCTATTCGCTCGCCCTTGTAGGTAATCTATAAGTGGCAGCAGCTCAGCATCTGCACGCTGCTGTTGAGAAAAGGTGGCAGTGTCCACAATTCTGAGAAAGGCCGTGTCGTCATCGTCGTTGTCCGGGGATGCCGTCTCAACAGGAGACCGAGAAAGACAGTCGGCATCGGTGTGTCGTTTTCCTTACTTGTAGGCAACAGTGAAGTCAAATTCTTGGAGCCGAAGACTCCATCGTGCAAGGCGGCCAGACGGATCTTCCAAGTTGACTAACCAACAGAGAGAGTGGTGATCGCTGATAACGGTGAGTGGGTGGCCGTACAAATAAGGAAGAAACCTCAGGACTGCCTATGCCATTGCAAGACATTCTTTTTCCGTCGTAGCGTAATTTGTTTCAGCTCGGGACAGCGTCCTGCTGGCGTAGGCGATCACGTTTTCGTTGTTGTCTTTCGACTGTACGAGCACTGCTCCAAGACCCACATTACTAGCGTCTGTATGAAGTATTGTCGGCGCGTCTTCATTGAAGTGGGCCAGCACGGGGGGTGGTTGCATTCGCTGACGAAGCTCGTGAAATGCCTGCTGTTGGTCTTCGCCCCACCTGAAGGGGGTATTTTCCCGAGTAAGCTTTGTCAAGGGCCATGCGATGCGCGAAAAATTAGCAATAAACCGCCGGTAATAGGCACAGAGTCCTAAAAAACGTCACACTGATCTTTTGTCTGATGGCGTCGGGAAGTTTGCCACGGCGGCAATTTTATCCGGGTCGGGTCGGATCCCTTGGCTGCTCACGACGTGACCGAGGAATTGAAGTTCGTGGAAGCCGAAGTGGCACTTTTCTGGTTTTAGAGTAAGACCGGCCAAGCGTATTGCTTCAAAAACTGCTTCGAGCCTTCGTAAGTGTTCCTCGAAAGTCGCCGAAAAGACAATCACGCCGTCGAGGTACACCAAGCAGGTTTGCCACTTGAGTCCCAACAGAACCGTGTCCATGAGACGCTGGAATGTTGCTGGCGCTGAACACAAACCGAAAGGAAGAACCTGAAATTCATAATGTCCATCGGGCGTAACAAAGGCGGTCTTCTCACGATCTCTCTCATCCACTTCAATTTGCCAGTAGCCGCTTTTTAAGTCCATAGACGAAAAGTAGCGTGCGTTTCGTAGTCTATCCAATGAATCATCAATACGCGGCAGAGGGTAGACGTCCTTCTTTGTGATCTGATTAGGCTTACGGTAGTCGACGCAGAAAGGCAAGCTACCGTCCTTCTTTTTGACGAGTACTACAGGTGATGCCCAAGGACTGTTAGATGGCCAAATAACACCATCTTATAGCATCGTTTTCACCTGTTTTTGAATTGCCTCACGCTCCTTTGGGGCTACTCGATAAGGATTTTGCCGGATGGGTCTGGCTTCGGAATCCGTGATGATGCGGTGTTTCGTAAGTGCCGTTTGACCAACTGTTGATGTGGATGAGAAGCAGCCGTAGAACTTGTTGATCAGCGTGAGAAGGCGGTCTCGCTCAATGGGAGATAACATTGGACCAACGTCGACAGCTGTCGGTGTAGTGATAGTAGACGCTGCTGCTTCCTCCACTAAATGACAATCTTCTGTTTGTGAGAGTTCGTCAAAATAGGCAATAGCCGTGCCTTTAACTATGTGTCGGCGTTCTCTGCTGAAATTTGTCAATAGTAGTTCAGCGCATCCGTTAATAAATAACAGTGATGACAGCACTCGCAACAGAAATGCGGCTAGTGAATGCGAGCTCCTTGATGTGTTCAGCGATGCCAGTACCGTTTCGTAATTTGTCCCAGTGCACGGATACGAGGGAAAAACTTCGTGGCGGGAGTATGACGTCGTCATCGGCAATACGGAAGCGAGGTGGCTGGTGTTCCTCATCTGTAGCAGTCTCCGAGCTTACAGTGAACGTTACCCTTCTGTCACGGATGTCAATCACAGCCCCGTATTCGCGCAAGAAACCCATTGCCAATATGAGCTGTTTAAAGCACTCATGGAGAATGACGAGGGTGGCGACAAAGGTGGAACCAGCGATGAAGAGTCGGGCCGTGCACTTTCCAACCGGTGTCATTAACTGAGCTCCTGCAGTTCTTATATTGGGTCCCTGCCATGGCATTTTCACCTTCCTTAGTCTTTCGGCTAGCTGTAGGCTTATTATAGAAAAGTGGGAGTCAGTGTCCACAAGAGCCGTCACTTGGTGGCCGTCAATGTGAACGACAAGGTCAGCGCTGATAACGTCGGTTACCTCGGCAGTTGTCTCATTCGTCAAATTAGTCGTTGCTGTCATCTTCTTCGGTATTGGTGGCTTCGAGCTGTCATTTGTCTGCAATGGGGGCTGTTCGGAATTTCAATTATTGGCAACCCCACCCCCCTGAGGTCACTGCGTCTAGTTTCCCCGTCGCGGACTAAGGGACCTGCCCCTGGTGACGTCGGCAAAACTGCAACGATTAGGTGAACTGGGCCGCGCAGGAGATGGAGAACGTGATCTGGGCATTACTGGATTCTGTGGCGGTGTGTTCACAGGGGCGTAGTTGTACATGCATCGATCGTCGTACGCAATGTAATCAGGGTAGCGAGGAAATCTCGAGTACTGAGCGTTGCGATAACGGCAAACTCTGTAGACGTGCCCAGCTTCGCCACAATGAAAGCATACCCGTCGACGGTCAGCGGTACGCCACAAATCGGTTTTCCGACGCTGGTAGGTAAGTGGAGACTCACTATTGGGCCACGTTGTGGGGCCACGTTGTGGGGCATGTTGGCTATACGGCATTCGTCTTGTCGGAGGAATCGGTGAGGTTGCGAAAGTGGTCGGTGCTGACAGTGGCTGTGTTTGCAAGGTTGGTGGTGGTCCAGTCATTGGAGTCTGCTGCGCTGACAGCGTGACGACGGGGCGTCGGACTGCATCAGCATAAGTAAAATGTCGTCGCACACCATTATAGCCGGATGAAGAGAGAGCCTGGCGGACCTCATCCCGGACAACATCAGCGACAAAAGACAATGCCGGCGTCGGTTCAGTTGCTGGAATTAAACCAAGCTGCCGAAGCTCCTCCTTCAAAATCTCCCGGATGACTTCCCGCAGAGGCCTGTCGTTGTCGCAAAGGCTCGCCGCAGTCGTAACAGGGCTACTCGCTCGAACGTTGACCGGGTTCTGCTGGCGGTACTGTTGCTGTAGGGCCCGTTCAATAGCTGTGGCTTCTTTCGTAAACTCAGCTACTGTTGTTGGCGGATTTCTCACAAGCCCAGCAAACAGCTGCTCCTTCACACCTCGCATTAGATACCGCAGCTTCCTGTCTTCCGGCATCTCGGGATCCGCCCTGCCGAAAAGGTGGGTCATGTCCTCGGTGAACACAGCAACGCTCTCGTTTGGTTTTTGAATTCGAGCTTCCAAGAGACGTTGCGCATTCTTCTTTCTGTCAAGACTACTAAAGGTGTCAATCAGCTAGTGGCGGAAGTCATCCCACGTAGCCATGCTTCTTTCCCTGTTGATGTACCACGTCTGGGCGTTGTCTTCCAGGTAGAAGTACACATTCGCGAGCTTGTCTTCTGGGGTGGCCCACTGGTTGTACTTCGCGCAGCGTTCGAACTGGTGCAGCCAGTCTTGTGCATCTTCATAGGTCTCACCATGAAAGCAGTCAGGAATCATGGGATTCTGAAGTGTCATGTGCGATGTAGCTGCAGTGGCCATGGTGGTTGAAGGAGGCAAGCGATTGCTGGCAGTTTCTGGAAAGGGATTGAGCTCGGGAGCTAGGCCTCGCAGATGGCGGCTGGAACGGTGGACTGGTGTGTCGACGGGTGGTAGTGATTCCGGGCTTGAATTTCGGGTCCGCGAAGGGGTGCCAAGCATGAAGGCGTACCCAGCACCTCCACCAGTGTGACGACGCGAGATTGACGAGCACACAAAGCGCCTCAAACAAATACGATTTATCGATCGCAGGAAACAGACTGCAACGACTTCTTCGTCTTTTACCCTCAGCCAAAGACACTCGCGCTCCTTCGTTGTCTTCACCACTGGCACATACGCGCGTCAATATATATATATATATATATATATATATATATATATATATATATATATATATATATATATATATATATATATATATATATTAATATATATATATATATATATATATATATATATATTGTCACGTGATCACAGAACGACAACAACGTCTGTTCACATGAGCAACACTGGACGTCGAGCCGAACCGACGTTAGAGCACGAGCACACCAACCGTCCTCTTCTTCTTTCACACCATGGCACGTACTCGCATTGACATGGCTAAACCTCGTTCCATGCCTATAGCATTACCCCCCCCCCCCTCCCCCTTCGAAAAAAAAGTGTCACCCCGATGACCGATGCCGATTAAACGTTAAAGTAGTTGCGTACACGCACAAAGACGCATGATGAAGCAGTGTCAGGTGGCTCCTGGGTAGTGTGGCTTCATCCGTGACACATGAACAATGTCGGCCTGCTGGGAACATCGAGATCGATTAGCTGTGTTTTCAAGCAGAATTTCGTAGTTGACATCTGTGAGGCGCCGTAGTACTCTATAGGGACCGAAGTAGTGGTGAAGGAACTTTTCCGAATGGCCCATTTTGCGAACGGGGATCCACAACCAGACCAGATCACCGGGTTGGTAAATGACATGGCGATGACGGGAGTTGTACCTCTGCGAGTCGATTCGTTGTTGTTTTCGGATCCGCTCGAGTGCAAGCTGGCGGGCCGCGTCGGCGAGCCGGATAAAGTCGTTCGCATCAGTAGTAATATCGGTCTTGTCAGGCAACAGAATGGCATCAAGCATTGTAATTGCTTCTCGGCCGTGAAGCAACCGGAAGGGAGTGAAACCCGTAGTCTCTTGAACCGCAGTGTTGTAAGCGAACGTTACGTATGGCAAAATTGCATCCCTGTTTTTGTGATCACGGTCGACGTACATAGATTAGTCAGCGAGCGAGCGAGTGTCAGCGAGCGCCTTGTTTAATCTCTCCGTCAGACCGTTGGTTTGTGGATGGTATGCGGTTGTTTTGCGATGAGCAGTTCCATTAAGTCTTGTGACGTCTTGCATCAGTTGGGCTGTAAAGGCTGTTCCACGGTCAGTGATAAGAACTGTTGGCGCTCCATAGCGGAGGACGATGTTGTTGATGAAAAAATACGCAACCTCATTGGCGGTGCCTCGTTGTAGGGCTTTCGTTTCGCAGTACCTCGTTAAATAGTCAGTAGCAACTACGATCCAGCGGTTGCCATCATGTGACTTCGGGAAGGGCCTAAGCAAGTCCATGCCGATTCGTTCAAACGGTTGTGACGGGGGTGCAACAGGCTGCAATAAACCAGCAGGGCGCACAGGTGGGGCTTTACGGCGCTGGCAATGATTGCACGTTTTAACGTAATGCTTGACATCCTGGGTGAGCTTTGGCCAGTAGTAGTGAGTCCGAATCCGGGCAAGGGTACGTGCGAATCCTAGGTGGCCGGAGGAAGGCTCGTCGTGGCAGGCAGATAAAATGTCAGCACGTAGCCCTGGTGGAACGACGAGGAGGTACTCAGTCGCATAAGGTTCGAAGTTCTTTTTGTAGACGATGTCGTTGCGGAGACAAAATGACCCTGAATGTGCGGAATGCCGATGGTGGACTCGAGCTGCGACCTTGAAGGTATTTGATAAGTTGTTGGATCTATGAATCATTCCACTGTTGTTGGGCCAAGTCAGATTCACTGACTGCACAAAGAAAATGGCCATCGGTATCATCGTCCCTCGATGTCGTCGCGAGGGGTGCGCGCGAAAGGCAATCAGCATCAGTGTGCCTGCGGCTCGACTTGTAGACGACTGTAACCTCAAATTCTTGAAGGCGTAAGCTCCACCACGCGAGGCGCCCTGAAGGGTCCTTGAGATTAGCCAGCCAACAGAGGGCATGATGGTTCGTAACTACTCTGAATGGACAGCCATACAGATACGGTCGGAACTTTGTTATCGCCCAAATAACAGCAAGACAATCCTTCTCCGTAGTCGAGTAGTTAGTTTCCGCAGATGACAAAATGCGGCTAGCATAAGCGATGGGACGTTCAGCGCCGTCTTGCCACTGGACGAGTACTGCACCAAGACCGATGTTGCTTGCGTCAGTGTGAAGTTCGGTGGTGGCCTCTTCATCAAAGTGCCCTAGTAAGGGTTCACTCTGAAGGCAGTGCTGAAGCTGGGAAAAAGCGGCTCTCTGCTCTGCACCCCACACAAAAGGAGTATCCTCCTTCGTTAAACGGGTAAGGGGTTCAGCGATGTTGGCAAAGCTCTGGACAAGGCGCCTGTAGTAGGCGCAGAGACCCAAACACCGGCGCAAATCCCGTTTGCTCGAAGGTGAAGGAAATGCAGCAACAGCCATGGTCTTTTCTGGGTCTGGTCTAATGCCATCGTGACTGATAAGGTGGCCGAGGAACTTTAGTTCTTCGTAGCCGAAATGACACTTCTCCGGTTTTAGCGATAGGCCTGCGGATCGAATAGCGACGAAGACGGACTGAAGTCGTTGTAAATGTTGCTCAAATGTTTTGGAAAAAACAACGACGTCGTCTAAATACACGAGGCAGGATTCCCACTTCAGACCGGACCGGACGGTGTCCATCATCCTTTGGAACGTTGCCGGTGCAGAGCACAATCCAAATCGTAACACTTTGAATTCGTAGAGGCCATCGGGAGTTATGAATGCTGTTTTTTCCCTGTCACGTTCATCGACCTCGATCTGCCAGTAGCCGCTGCGTAAATCCATTGAGGAAAAATATCGGGCATGTCGAAGTCGATCCAGTGAATCATCTATGTGTGGGAGAGGGTAGACGTCTCTCTTCGTCACTTCGTTGAGCTTCAGGTAATCGACGCAAAATCGAAGAGTGCCGTCTTTCTTTTTAACAAGTACGACGGGTGACGCCCATGTACTGTTCGAGGGTTGGATGACGTCGTCGTCGAGCATCTGTTTCACTTGAAAACGTACTGCCTCTTGTTCTTTTTGGGACACGCGGTAGGCGTGCTGTCGTACAGGCCGTTCGGTAGGGTCCATTAGAATGCGGTGCTTCACGGTTGGGGTCTGCTTGATTTTGGAGGTGGACGCAAAGCAATCACTATACGTACGTAAAATAATGCGTATCTGCTGTGGCTGCACACAGGATAGCTGGCAATTCACGTCAACTGTACTGGCTAATGCAGCGTTACCTTCGGCAGCAGTGACAACCGGAGCGATAGTGGAACATTCTTCGTCATCGATGGCTTCAAAGTTCGCGATTGCTGTTCGCTTTGCCAAGTGTTGGTACTGGCCGCCGAAATTCCTGATCAGAAGCTGAGTCTTCCGATGTTTCAGTTTGACGATAGCACGCGCGACACAAATCTGCCGAGCCAAGAGCACCGAGAGGTTAGTTTCCGCGATGCCACTACTCTTGTTGTCACAGTCGCTTTCCACCGTTACCAACATACTGGCTCGCGGCGGCAGTGCGATGGTGTCGTCAGCAATTCGAAGTGTTGTGGTCGGCGCAACTGCACCCTTTCGTAGGGCTGTATGGTCGTGAGATAACGTTATGAGTAGGTCGCGAAGGTTAATAATGGCTCCATGCTCGCGGGGAAAATCCATTCCGAGAATCAGGTTTTGGCAGCATTCGCGAAATACAGCGAAGGAAACAATGTACGTCGACTCACGAATTCGGAGGCGGGTAGTGCACATTCCTAGCGGTGTCAATAGGTGACCTCCCGCGGTCCGGAGGTTGGTTCCATGCCCTCAAGGTGTCGTTACCTTTCTTAGCTGTGCAGCGAGGTCAGCGCTTATAACAGAGTAATCGGCACCCGTATCTGCCAGAGCGGTCGGCGGGTGGTTGTCGACAAGCCCAGAGATACGAGCAGAGACGCGTTTGTCGTCGACGGCACACGTCGGTGAAAGAATGTCGTCGGATGTCGGCAGACAAAACGGGGGGGGGGGGGGGTCTTGTAACGGTCGGTCAACAGCGGCCTCACCCCTAGAGGTCGCTGTTCTTAGTTTCCCCGGCGGTGGAAACGCTGAGCGGGTAGGAGGTCGGACGTGTTTTTGGAGAGCTCCGGAATGACAGCTACAGATAAGTGTTTTTGCCTGTTTCCAGCTTGCCTCTGTATGTAGCGTTATGAGAACGTAAGGCGCTAGCGTAAAGCTTGATTAGGTCTAGTACGGTGTACGTTTTTTTTTTAGTATTCTGTACTGTGTCTTTTTTTTTGCTCCAGCCACCACGTGGCTGAGGCCTGCGCGTAGACCGACCACGTGCATGCGCAGGTGCTGTGAAGTGTAGCGTATTTATGTATTATTGTGGTTCTTTTTGGCTTAGACCAGTGTATTTTAGTACAGTTTTCTAACACGTGGGCATCGGTAAACTGAGCTAGCCATGGTCAAAAAGACCGTAAAGTGTTCAGAGTGCGGGGTAGGGCGGAAGGTGGAAATTAGTGCGGAAGAGAAAGCAGAAGATGACGCCAAGTGTAGACAGTGCGAGTTCGAGGAGAAAATGAAAAATATGATGGCGGTCCAGAGTGGGCTCATGGAGAAAATCGCAGAGCTGGAGAATGCATTGGCGAAGGAGCGAGAGGAAAACGTCAGCCATGGAGGAAAGGCTCCGGGCAGCCGAGAAGGGCCTATCGAAGGTCGTGAAGGGGAACGAAGACGCAGGTGACGGCGGAAGCATTATGGCGACGACCCCCCGTGCGGGAGAGATGAGGGAAATAGGCATGACAAAGGCAGATACATTGGCCACAGGGCCCAGCTACCGGGAAGTAGTTTTGAGGGAGGGAGGGAGCAAACCAGCAGCCGTGACTCACGCTAGTCACCTAGTCAGCAGCCAGGTGCAGGTTTCAGAAGGAATGTCTGAACAGGTCATCATCGCCGGTGACTCAAATTTAGTCCGATGCGCAGCGGCAATCAAAGAAAGGGTGAAAGGCGACAAGAGAGTTGCGATAGGGACGTTCCCAGGACAAACGCTGGGGACAGTAATGAGTCAAGCGGGTGAACAACTCGCAGCTAAAGCTAACAATCGTAACCTCGTTGTAATTGCGGGAGGGTTAAATGACGTCCTGAAAAAAGAATCGTCAGGACTAGCGACGACCTTGGCGAAAGGGGTGGATGACATGCGCACCGCGTCCCCCCAGGTGCAAATTGTAGTATGCACAGTACCGGAAGTACCAGTACGCAACGTCAACCTGCAAAGAGCGGTTATCGACGCAAACAAAGAGATATGGCGAGTTAGTCGAGAGAAGGGTTTCGAGGTAGTGGATTTAAACAGGGAAGTGCACAGGTGGGGTGGATTCCAAAGAGACAAGATTCATTTCGATAAGAGGCTTGGACACGAGGTGGGCTGGCGACTGGCAGGACGCGCAGTAGCTTTTTTGGGGGGCTCACGGGCCCTTCGGAGTCCGGGGTAGCTCGTAACAGGGAAAACAACCAGGAGGACGCTTTGACAGGTAGAATTGCGAAAAACCAGAAAAAAGGTAAAAGAAAAAGGAAAAAGGCGCGTGTTGCAATTAGTTACATAAACATGCAGGGTGGCAGAAAGAAGGCAAAATGGTTAGAGATTGAGGAGCAGTTAAACAAAGAACAGATAGGCGTGTATGCGGTTACAGAAACACACCTTAGAGACTTGGAAGAGCCACCACATATTAAAAATTATGTTTGGGAAGGGTGTAACAGGACCATATCGGAAAGGAAAGGTTGGGGTGTAGGAATGCTAATTCACCGCGGAGCCAAATGGGTTAGAGTGAAACAGACGTGTTCAGAGCACCTCTGGGTTCTGGGCACAGTAGGTGGAAAGAAAACGTGGCTAGGGGTAGCCTACTTGTGGACGGGGAATAACTGCAGAGAAAAGAATCAGGAGATAGTGGATTGCATGAGTGCGGATATTAAGGAATTTGGTAATGGGGCCGAAATCATCCTTCTAGGGGACATGAATGCCCACATACATGACCTTGACGGATATTCAGACACCAATGGGAAGTTATTACTAGATCTTTGCGAGCAACATAGTCTGGAGATAGTCAACATGGGGCCTAAATGTGACGGCCAGATCACTTGGGAAGTCGGAAACAAGCAATCAAGTATTGATTATTGTCTCATGACTGAAGGAATTTACCACAAACTGACAGAAATGAGGATAGACGAGGAAGGCATTAACAGCTTGGGTAGTGATCATAAACGAATAACATTACAAATGGGATACGAAACTAAAAATATGAGCATGGAATCAAAGTCTGGCAGCTCGTATTTAAATGACAAACAAATAATAAATATAGCCGCAAGAGTCGAGGAAGAAGTAGGCGAAATACCAGGCAAGGACTGGGAGTATAGTGAGCTGTTACATCTAATGACGAAGGAGATAGGGAAAGAGAAGAAAACTGTTTGCTGGAAAGGAAAAAGGAAGCCAAAAAGTTGGTGGAACAAGGAAATCCGGGAGGCGATCGAGAAGCGACGCGAAGCATCACGGGAGCATAGAAAGGCAAAAAAGGAGAAGCGGCTGCAGGACGAAGTCAAAAAAATATGGGAAATATATTTGGAGAAAAATCCCTTGTACAGAAATTGGTAGAGGCAAAAATTAAAGGTGAAAGTGAACGCTGGATGACAGAGATACACGAAAAAAAGGAGGCCGCGCCTAGGATTTTTGGAGCCACATAAAGGCGCTAGGTAGGAAGTCTGTCACAACGCAACAACATATTCTAGATGAATGGAGGAAATCAATTGGAAGGGTACGAAGCGCTAGGTTACATCCAAAAGGTAACAGCCGATTCGTTTCAAAAGAGCGTTCAGGGGATCTCCCCGGTGAGTAAAAGTGTGGCGGAGAAAGCAACAGAGGAAGAGCTAGTACTTGATAATTTCAACTGGAAAAAGGCCGAAGGAAAAATTCCAAAGCGCACTGCCGCGGTTTAGATGGGATTCCCGTTAGCCTCATTAACGAACTAGGACATAACACTAAAGAAGCATTGTTAAAAGCAGTAGAAAAAAGCTTAAAGGACGGACAAATACCGGACAGTTGGCGACAAAGTAGAATGAACTTAATCTATAAAGGCAAGGGAGAAAAGGACAAGATTCGCTCATATAGACCACTAACCATTACATCGGTGCTATACAGGTTGGCGATGCAAGCAGTAAAAATGAAAATAGAAACATGGGCCGAACATAACGATATTTTGGGAGAACTTCAGAACGGATTTCGAGTCGACAGGCGGTTAGACGATAACCTGTTTGTTGTCACTCAGTGTATAGAAATATCTAAAATAGAGAATAGGCCCTTGTACGTGGCTTTTCTAGACATCACTGGGGCATACGACAACGTTAATCAGGAAATTTTGTGGGATATATTGAAAGGAATGGGCATGGGCGACGACTGTATACAGCTTTTGAGGGAGATATACCGAGAAAATACAGTTTGCATAGAGTGGGAAGGAATGCGTAGCAAAGAAAACGTTGAGGTTAGCAGGGGTCTGAGACAGGGATGTCCTTTGTCCCCACTGTTATTCATGCTGTACATGGTGAGTATGGAAAAAGCGCTAGAAGGTAGCAACATTGGTTTAATCTGTCACACAAACAGGGCGGCATGATGATTGAGCAGAAGCTTCCAGGTTTATTTTATGCGGACGATATCGTCTTATTTGCGGACAGTCGAGATGATATACAGCAGCTGGCGAATATATGCGGAAGGGAAGGTGAAGCTCTTGGACTAGGATTCAGTGTAACGAAGTGTGGATTGATGGTATTCAATGATCCCTGTGATCAGACGGTGTCCATACAAGGCCAAGAAATACCGAGGGTAAGTGAATACAAGTACCTTGGAGTATGGGTAAATGAGAGTGATAGATACATGGAGGTACAGGAAAAAGCCTCGGCAGCAAAAGGAAAGAGGAATGCGGCAATAATGAAGCACAGAGCGTTGTGGGGATACAATAGGTATGAGGTGCTACGAGGTCTGTGGAAGGGTGTAATGGTTCCAGGGCTTACTTTTGGGAACTCAGTGGTGTGCATGAGGGCAGAGGTGCAATCGGGAATGGATGTAAATCAAAGGACTGTGGGACGCCTCGCGTTGGGTGCTCACGGGAAGACGACAAACGAGGCTGTAAAGGGCGATATGGGGTGGGCAGGTTTTGAGGCGAGGGAAGCGCAGAGCAAAATAAGGTTCGAAGAAAGGCTAAGAAATATGAAGGAGAGTAGATGGGCAGAGAAGGTGTTCCGTTATTTGTATAGGAAGAGCGTGGACACACAGTGGAGAAAAAGAACTAGAAGACTCACTAGTAAATATACGGCTGGTATTGTGAGCCATATGTCAACAAAGAGCGTTAAGGGAAAAGTCAGGGAGGCGGAGAGGATTTACTGGATGGCAGCTATGGAGAAAAAACCGGCTCTGAGTAACTACCGAAAGAGCAAAAATGAAATAAGGAGGGAGGCATTTTACGATAATTCAAGGGGAAGCGCTTTACTGTTTGAAGCGAGATCGGGTTGCCTTAGAACGCGTAGTTATAAAGCAAGATTCAGTAAAGAAGAAGAACAATGCACATGCTGCGGGAAAGATAAGGAAACGGCGGAGCATGTTCTGATTGAATGTGGAGATATCCACCCAGGTGTACGTTTGGGCACGAGCCTACAGGAAGCCTTGGGTTTTAGGGACAACAATGGAAAGCTGAACACACCCGCGATTGAAATAAGTAAGAGACGGTTAGAGTATTGGTGGCAGAAAATTAGAGAGAAAGGACAAAAATAAATATTGGAAAAATAAAATATGGACAGTGTGCCGTAAATGGCAGAGAACTTAAGCTGAAAATTTACCTTTTTTTCCATTAAGATAGAATTTATCGAAGCAGAGGCATTAGGCCAACATAAAAAAAGGGAAAAAAAGGTTTTTTTTTGTCGAGCCTGGTGGCATACTTGTCACCACCCCGTTATAAAGGGGACGCTCATAGCATCCATCCATCCATTCCATCCATCCGGCGCGGGCTTGTGGATTTAGGCGATCTTCCTGCAAGGACGTCCGCAAAGGTTGATTGTTGGCCAGGTGACGTGGAACGCCGCGGAGATGGTGAGCGGGATTGGTGACGCGGAAGGGTTGAGGATCGTTGGCTTGCCAAGTATTCGGCGATAGCACGGGGCCGCTCACCATCTCTGTGTCGACGAGCATCCGGACGAAAGCCAGGAAGACCCATGTGCCTGTAGGCGCACTCATGGTAGATGTGACCTGGTTCACCACAGTGATATATATATATATATATATATATATATATATATATATATATATATATATATATATATAGGTAATTTGTGCCCCCCCCCCCCCTCTCGCGAAAACGGTACGCCACTGGTCTGCGGCCCGTGCGTTGCTGTACCCATGTGAAACGCCGGTGTCCTGCGCCAAGTCAAGGAAGATCTCGACTAATATGACGTAGAATGTCGGCGGGCTGACCTGAAGGAAGTGGGACATCTTAAGATCATCGCAGTGCGTGTTAGGGCAGCACAATGTAAGCAGCTTGGTTACTGTGCATTGCACAATGGGCATTTTGGGCAAAGTAGTATCGCTGTAGTGCACGTTCATACTCTGTATACGTATACTTACGTTGGCAAGCGTATCTTTCGATATATCTTTGTAGTAGTCTCTGTCCCTATAGAGAAGAGAAAAAGAAAAGTGAGGTGTGGATATTAAAAAAAAACAAGTTTACTTTTGTTGGAAAATAAAGAAAAGTACTCTCAATGTTGTTTTCTTTATGGTGATTGTTGCCGTTTAGGTGAAACATTTGGTTAATTTTATTTAAATATAAAAATGATATGAACGTAAATTGATGTTAACTTAATACATGATTTTGATGTGGTTAATGTTGGATCAAGTAAAAGCTAAAGACCGAGAATAATGACATGCAGCTTAATCACAACGCCCCGATGGCATACGCGCAATAAAAGCCTGAAAGGGTTTTGATGAGCAGTGATTTAACGCTAGGCAATGTCACGAGCATTAAAATACGCTTCAAAGTGTAAAAGAAAAAAGAAGAATGTCTTACGTGCACATCGGATGGCATTTGCACGACGTTTCAGTTGTAGGAAGGTCCATGATGGCCCGTGTGTTCGCCATGCAAGCGTCATTCTCGTAGTCGGCTGGTACATAGGAAAATGAATTGAATATATATATATATATATATATATATATATATATATATATATATATATATATTTATATATATATATATATATATATATATATATATATATATATATATATATATATATATATATATATATATATAGAAGAGAGGACCACAAAGAAAGGAAATGAGAAAAGAACAGATAGAGGTGCCTGCTAGATTGAGTGCAAGGTACACGTTAAAATGTACACACGGCCTTGTGAAATAACAAGTAAAGCTGCCTGTGGGTCACAGCGTATACGTACGCTATATGTATAGAAGCTACCTACCAAAAGTGTTTCCACATTCTAAAACGCTAAATAGCTGAACTTCGATCGAGCGGAAACGTCACATACGACGGCACTGCAAAAGCTGCGCATCATTGTCGACTGTTCCTGGCAGTGGTGAGGCTGGTTAAATATAGTGAGAACCACAAAAAGGAACGGCGTAGTTTACTCCCCCCCCCCCCCCCCCGTTTTATTCAATGTCACGAGCCAAGTAGAGATACTTGTACAGCTCTAAGTACAACTTTCGATTTCAGTCAAACGTGATGGTGGCGTTACAACGCCATGCGTGCCTCTTTCCTCAACGAGACGTTTCAAATTCGAGCCATTTACGATATGGGAACTGGTATTTATGAAAGTTGTGTGAAGCGCTCATGATATCCAATGAAGTTTGCGTTGCCAGCACGCAGTAAACTACACTGCTAAAGGAAGCAGCCAAATGTACGGCTCTAATGTTGCCTGCACTCTAACTGCAATGAGCTGTTAAGACGGTGTCTGAACAGCGGAGTAAGGCATGCCGAAAGCCGTCTTAACTGACAGTCACAAGTTAATGGCGCAAAGTTAAGTGACTGTGCTCTAGTGGGCAAACGAAATCTGGTAATACCTTGCATGCAACTGGTCACTTTTATACAAAGCCTCTATATCGGACACCTTATATTTTATGATCATAGTGATAATATGAAGAATAACAGCAAAAGCACAAGGAAAGGAAGAAAAATTAAAGACAGAAAGCGGATTGTGCAACGCGCCTAAAAGTGCCAAACGGAAGTAGGATGGGCACTTTTTTAATGACATGGTTTCTTACATTCGCAGATTGGGTATCCGTATTCATCTGGCGACCGATAAATGTTTGTTGTGTCGCTTGACTCGCACTTGCAACGTTCCCGGAGCATGTCTTGCAGACAAATGCGGAGGCAGTCCTGAAAGCACCATTAAGAAAGTGAGAAACACGAAATGAAGCAGCACTTTCTTGTACTGTCGTTAATCGATAGGCTTTAGTCATTGTAAAGTGCTTCGTGTCGCGCGAGTAACTTAGCCCAGTGTTTGTGAAGCACTTTAGTCAGTGGGGAATGACAGGAAAATTAACGTTTTATAGTTAGAGAGTACTTTCACAAGATGCGGAAAATTCCTCTCTCCACATCATGCATCTATAGTGTCTCCTGTTCAACGAACTAGTATGTTAAACAAACGTCTCATGCTATTCAGCATGAAAGACTTGCCCGAAAATGCAAAATTTATAGGCTTAAAGCAAGACAAGAAAGATACCATGTGTTTAAAATTTTTGGCCGTAATGACTAAGCCTTGTATTCTTAATATATTACCCATGTTTCCGGCCAATATTTCTATACTGATTATTTCCCCAGTCGTGCTTGTAAGGTCATACGGTGATTGAATGATCTGTGATTTTAACGTTCCAAAAAATCACAGCATATCCACGGGGTGAATGATGACGAGTGGTCGAAGCTCTGGAGAGAATCATTAGTAAAACTCCGTGAATTTTCCGTGTGTAATTCCTTCAGTCTAAAGACACTATGAGAAACACTATGTGTGTATATATAGAAATCAACTTTTGTTTGTTCTTAGAGACGATGGATGGTTTGTGATGTTCCTTCATTATGACGACTTTATGGTCCGTGAATTAAAGGGTGACCGGTTCTTGTATAGGTTGCAGTGGAAAATTTGGAAATACTAGGTCAATGCATGTTCCTCGGATCTGAGTGCATACCTAAAAGCCACATGTTGAATAAGCTAGTTATTGGCCTTGTCTGTGATAGTAACGTTGAAATTAGCAACGAGTATGAATGGTTCATTGTTGTCTTATGTTTAAATTTTATCACGTACAAGCATCATCAACTACAAGTACCGCCATCTAGTTCCGCATACAAGTACAACCATCAGTGGCACATACCCGCTCTAGAGCGGGTATGTGCCACCGGTGGCTACGTACATCACCAACAGCAAACCCCGTGGGATGTACAGACCCACGCCCTAAGGAGCTTCGCCCCTAAAAACGATCAGATGATTATTAGAGACGCCGTAGTAGAGGGTTCCGGAAATTTATACCATCTGAAGTTCTTAAAGTGCACACAAACTTGAGCCTATACGGGCCTACGGTATTTTCGCCTCCGTCGAAAATGCAGTCACCGCCACCGAGATTTGATTCAGTCACTTGCGGGTCAGCCGCCGACTACCTAAGCCACTAGATCAACGAGGCGGGGCAGGTCAGACGGTGGTCAATAATGATGTCTGACACATTACTTTATTGAGTCGGCCAAAAAGGCAGACACCACCACAGCAAAGAGAGGGGGACATTGTGTTTGGAACCTTTGAAATATTTGCTTGAAATTAAGAATGACTTTATCAATGTGGAAAAAGAAAGAGTGGGGTTTCTTGTTGGTCGTTATAAACTAGAAGAAAGCAAACCTACGGGCCCGACGTTGATGTGAACTGTCCTATGTGAGCGCACAGAACAAAACCAAGGAAAACTTGTTTGGTGGTTTCATAGTTACTTCTTATAACGGCGCAAAGTACTTAGACAACATACCTCTTTCGTATAGGTAGTGCCGTTCACGATCAGCCTTTCCAGATGTGGTGGCCAGTCGCTTTGACAGGGGTGCTCATACGGCTCGGGGAGTGACAAGCGTTTGGTCTGGAACGTGAGAGAAAATAGAGAAGACAGGAAGCGTGCACTTTTGCTAGAAATGGAAGGGCACTTTTTTATTTTTTGTGGACATTGCACGCTTATATATTGTCAAGGGGCCGTGGCGAGGACGAAGGGAACACACTCGATGTTCCAATGAAACTGTTTCTTCGGTTGGACTTGTAACCAGGAAACTGATGGTTTTATCACAGCAACACTTTGGCACCGATAGGGGCGAAGAGAGTGTCGGCCGGCGATCAAATGACAAGCGGTGAGGCACGCCGGCATTTATACGCGTGGCGTCGTACATTCTAGCGTTATCGCTAGTGGCAGCGTTGGTTCCAGAATAAAGTGTGATGTCCGCAAAGTGGCCATAACCTGAAGAAAACGATCTACTGTAATCGTGAACTTTTTATATGAATCAGGCGCAGTTTGCGCTGAGCATTCCAGACAGGCTTTGCGGCCGAAAGCTTAATGAATCATAAGCGTACATAAAAAACGCGCGTGGCAATATACAGATGAAGAGATCAGCTTTAGGAAACTGCAGAAGCATTAACGAAAAAAAAGAAGATATGAGGGCTTGCTGTCTGTGGCTGTGTGTGCAATGTGCGTCCCTCCCTCCACATACTTCCCGCTCACCGTATGTAACTGCGCGGTAGTAAACACGGACGACAAGAAGATACAAGGACAAGCGCAGACTATCAACTCTGAATCACCAACTCGCCCAATCGTCCACCTTGATTAGTTACATTTCCCGCTCACGTTGGGGCAGCTGACAACGAGGAGGTCGACGCCACTGCAAAAACAGCACACCACGCCGACACCCGAGTGATCGAATCGGTAGCCCTGACGACTGCTCTCGGCCATGACTGCGGCAGTTGATACCAACGTCTCACCCTGACAAGTGGGTGCCTAGTGGTGATTCACCACTACCCCTACTAGAGACTGGCCTGGAGAGACGGGAGCGATGGCTGCTGCTTCACTTGCGGTACGGCAGCACGTGGCCTGCATGTATGCAAGTGCTCCACGGGTCTTCATCAGAATATGGTGCATGGCTCGAGTGCTGTTTATATACATGTGCATATCGATGAGACGAAAATATGAAAACTGACATGAACCATATGCGGGCGTACATAAATGCACGTCGCTAGATTTGAAGGGCAGCTGACACACGTGTTAAGAAAGATATCGTTTCAACGCACGAGCACGTGGCGAGCACGTCGTTTACAAACAAATAAGATAAAAACGCATAACATGATATGTAGTCCGACCGGTAATAGCAAGGTGCAAAAAAGAACAAAAAAAGAGTTATATAACCAATATAG
Source organism: Rhipicephalus microplus (assembly GCF_013339725.1). Lineage (NCBI taxonomy): Eukaryota > Metazoa > Arthropoda > Arachnida > Ixodida > Ixodidae > Rhipicephalus > Rhipicephalus microplus. The sequence goes on from NC_051169.1 coordinate 72,399,606, forward strand.
GCCATATAGTGCGACTTGCTGAGCAAGGAAGAGAACCGATAAACAGGGTGATACAGGTTACCCAGATGGGCAACTGAGCTTTCCTAAGTTTTCATTCAGACCAGACGCGACGGTGTCAACCTCATAGATGAGGGGTATGTTGTCCTTGGTTTTTCAGGTTACACCTATCATTTTTTTTACAAAAGCAAGACACAGTTAACCTAACACGGAAGTTGACCCGAAAAAATTTGCAGCAGCACCGGCAAAAGCGCATAGTTGCAAATTGAACACTACCATATGAAATACCTCACGGGTATGAAAACGTAAAACTCCGTTGCTTATCTGTATAATATGTACTACCCTGTTAATCTGTTCTCTTCCTTGCTCAGCAAGTCGCACTATATTGTCTCGGTTGGTTACGTAGCCACTTTGTAACGTCTTCTATATAGCTCTTTTATGTTCAGCTCTTTTTTTGCACCTTACCGGTTGGACTACATATCATATATTATTCGTTTTTATCCTTTATTTGTAAACAACGTGCACGCCACGTTCTCGTACGTTGAAACGATACCTTTTTTACACGTGTATCAGATGCCCTTCAAATCAAGTGATACGCATACATGTGTTCCCACATATCGCCTTTCATGTCATTTTTCACATCATCATCTAATTGATACGTGTATGTATATTGTGACGATGGAACGCGTTTATTTACAAGATGGGTAACGCAGAGGTGTAGCTCAGCGAAGGATCCACAGCGTCGCTCGCGAGCCAGTCGAGTCTCTTCTTCCTCTTCGTAGAATCTTCGCTAGCGCGTTTCACTTCCCGGTTCGCAGACGATGCCCTCTGGGCGAGTCACTCAGATGGTTGATGGTGGCACGGTTTAAGGCGCGCAACGTGTGTCAGTTGTGTTTTGCTAGAGCGGCGACCATTGCTTGTGACGCTCGAGATTACGTACGTGACGTCGCTGAGGCGGTCAAGAATGACGAATGGACCGGAATAGTGAGCCAAAAACTTCTGGCACAAACCACGTTTGCGGACTGGTGTCCATAACCACACAAGATCGCCCTTACTATAAGATACGGAGCGATGGCAGGCATCGTAACGTTTCTTAGAACGCTGCTGCGATGCCAAGGTTCGGAGGCGTGCGATGCGACGGGCTGCTTCTGCGCGGCAGAGCGTCTCGGCTGTCGAGGTTTTCACGTCTAGTGTAAAAGGTAGTATAGTGTCGAGACAAAATCGTGGGGAGCGAGCGTACAGCAGGTAAAATGGAGAGTAACCTGTAGTCTCATGCTTCACGGTATTGTACGCGTACGTGATGTAAGGTAGCACTTCGTCCCAGTTTTTGGGCTTAGAATCAACATAAATAGACAGCATGTTCGTGAGAGTCCTGTTCGTGCGCTCTACGAGACCATTGGTCTGCGAGTGATATGGTGTGGCATGGCGGAAATGGCAGGCAGACAGACGCAGGATCTCTTCAACGACGTCGGCAACGAACTGACGTCCGTGGTCGCTAATGACAACGCGTGGAGGACCATGGCAGAGAATTATACAGCGAAGCATAAACTGCGACACGTGCATGGCCGTTGCAGCAGGTATTGCAGCAGTTTCTGCGCAGCGCGCTAGGTGGTCAACACAGACGACGACCCATCGATTGTTACTGCTCGATCATGGAAATGGACCGAGCAGATCGACACCAAATGTCTCGAAGGGAGAGTTAGGAGGTGGAACAGGATGGAGAAGTCCTGGCGGCGTAGCCGTGGGACGTTTGTGTCGTTGGCATTGTTCGCATCCAGCAACGTATTTTCCGTGTCGTGTCGCATCTTGGACCAATAGAACCTTTGCTGGGTTCGTTGAAGCGCTCTGGCGAAGCCCATGTGGCCGCAGGTTGCGTCGTCGTGTAAGGACCGAAAGACGTAAGCCCGTAAAGTGCGTGGAACAACGAGAAGCAGACGGGCGCCTTGTCCGGAATAATTCTTCTTGTAAAGGACGCCGTCATGAACCACAAAAGAGCTTGGGTTTGCGTGTTCATTTGCGGAGGCGAACAGAGAATCTAAGGAGCGGTCCTCTTGTTGGGCTGTTCGGAAAGTCGCGAGATCAGGGAACTCAGAGGCAATAGCGCCGATATACTGGTCGAAGTTGTCAGCGTCGCACTCCGTCGTCGGTAGAGGAAGGCGCGATAGGCAGTCGGCGTCTGCGTGCCGGTTACCACTCTTGTAGCGTACTGTGAAGTCGAACTCCTGTAAGCGCAAAGCCCATCGCGCCAGTCGTCTAGATGGGTCTCGGAGGCCTACCAACCAGCATAGAGAATGATGGTCGGTGATTACCGAGAAGCGACGGCCGTAGATGTATGGGCGAAACTTGTGCACGGCGAAAACGACTGCGAGACACTCCTGTTCTGTGACTGTGTAATTTCGTTCTGCCTTGCTCAACGAATGACTCGCGTAAGCGACCACGTGTTCAGCATTGTCATGGCGCTGAACGAGCACTGCACCAGGGCCGATTCCACTGGCATCTGTGTGAATTTCCGTTTTAGCAGAAGGATCGAAATGGCGTAGTACTGGTCCTGAAGTCAGTATGAGCCGAAGCTGCTTAAAGGCTGCTTCGCAATCCGGTGTCCAGTGGAAAGGGACATCCTTTTTCAGCAAGTCAGTCAGTGGTTGTGCTTTATCAGCGAAATTCAGAACAAATCGACTAAAGTAAGAACACCGGCCCAGGAAGCTACGCAACTCCCTGGGGGACTGCGGCTGTTTGAAGTTGCTGACAGCGGCGACTTTCTGCGGGTCCAGTCTCACGCCATTTTTATCCACCAGGTGTCCCAGAACCAAGAAGGGCCGTCCGGCAGCTCGAGGTCGCACTGGCGCTGCAAAGGCGAAAGGGGGACACCCTCAGTAACCCGAGCGGCGACGGGGCACGAAGGCCTTGAGGTCTAGGCCCGCGTGACATTAGGACTTCTAGTGTAACGTGAGATAGGGTGAACCCCACGCCCTGCGCGGCCGGAGGGAATCCCGCATGCTGGAACCCAATAAAGTTTATTCTCTCTCTCTCTCCCAGAACCAATGTTTCACGTTCTCCAAAGCGACATTTTTTTGAGTTCAGTGTAAGCACAGCTTCCTCGAGACAGGTTAGAACGAGGTCAAGGCGATGATTATGTTCTTCAAATGTTCGGCCAAAAATCACCACATCGTCCAGGTAACACAGGCAAATTTCCCATTTGAGGCCCCGTAAAACGGAGTCCATATATCTTTCAAATGTGGCGGGGGCATTACACAAGCCGAATGGCATAACATGAAACTCAAACAGACCGTCGAGTGTAACAAAGGCCGTCTTTTCTTTGTCAGCCGGATCCATGGGGATCTGCCAATACCCGGATCGCAGTCCACCGATGAAAAATAGGACGCTGAATGCAGGCAGTCGATGACATCATCGATGCGAGGAAGCGGGTACACGTCCTTCTTAGTTATAGAGTTGAGACGTCGGTAGTCAACGCAGAACCTCCTGGAACCAATTTTTCTTGACCAAGATAACAGGCGCGGCCCAGGGACTTGACGATTCTTAAATTACGCCAGAGGTTAGCATCTCGCTGACTTGCTCTGAAATTACCTTGCGCTCTGACGCGGAAACTCAATAAGGTTTCTGTCTGAGTGGGTGCGCAGATCCGGTGTCGATCTTGTGACGAGTGCTTGTGCTGGGCGTCTGAGGTCTATGCGACTTCCGTGCAAAATCAAATACTTTAGCGCGCCTGGCCAGCAGTGTAGCCAACACTTTGCGCTTGTGCGAGGGAATAGACTTGCTAACCATCTTATAAAATTCGTATTCCGTGCCGGACACATCAGCATAGTCCGAATTTGCCGCATTGCTGAGAGCTTCTATGCAGATACTGCACGGCCTTTCAAACATGGCAAGGCGCATACCCTCTGGTAGTACAACAGACTCGGATGAGCAGTTAACTACCAATAATTTAGTTTTTCCCTCGGTGAGAGACACAACGCAGCGCGGCAGAAAGATGTTTTTCTTCATGCAAGGCAAACGCAACGGCTCAATCACAATATCAGGAGAACTGAAACTCGAGTCGGCATTCGAAGCAGCAACGGGCACGCTGGCAGTAGACCATGCCGGTAGAATAGTGTCTTTAACTACAACGACGTTGTTGTCTCCGCTACGCTGAGGCTGCTGGGCGAGGGCGGACAACAGAACCTCGCCTGCCCCGCAGTCGACATTCGCACGGCACTCTTGCAAGAAGTCGATTCCAAGGATAACGTCATGCGTGGAATGAGCGAGCACTGCGAATTATGCCTTGAACGCTTTACCAGCAACACGAACAGACACAGTGCACACACCTACTGGACACAAAGCCGTGCCGCTGACTGCTCGAAAAGTAGAAGATTTATCCCAATAAAACATAACCTTGCGGCCAAGTCTCTCCTTGAAAACTAAACTCATTACAGAAACTGTTGCACCGGTGTCTACCAGAGCCATCGTGGGAACATCGGCAATGAATACATGAACCTTGTTGTGAAGCATGTGAACTAATGGAGGCATACTTGTGTGCAAAGTGGTACGTCCAGCGACCTCGCCTTCATCGGCCGCGCCGGCTAGGTTCCCGGTGGTGGAGAGGAAAGCCGCGGCCGGGGACGGGGAGATGGGGACCGTCGCTGGCGCGTAGTAGGTGGCGTCAAGCTCCTCACAGAGGCAGGCGAGTCACTGCGGATGTTCGGCCGGTGCCCGTGCTTCTGGGCGGTTGAATCCGAAGGCCAGTAGGCGTAATCGGGCTGTTGGCTTCGCCGTGCAAGCATCGCTGGTCGGTCAGAAAACGTCGTGCGTGGGCGACGTCGCGATGGGCAAAACCGGGTGATATGTCCGCGAACACCGCACTGGTAGCACACGGGGCGTTCCCGAGGCACATTGAAGGCTGCGGTGTTGATAGGATGCTCAGGGAACTGTTGCCACTCGGACACAAACGGAGGCGGTTGGCTGTCGTAGCTATAACTGCTGCGGGGCGCATAAGACGACTCGACGTAAGTAGCCTGTGGTGGCGGAGCCCTCAGCCGTGGACTGCGGGTGGAGTAACTGCGCTCGTCGAAACTCGCAGCATTGATGCTTGGGGATAGTGTATCACACTGCGGGTCTCCAGCTTGCATGGGAACAGAGACATGGCGACGCAGTTCCTCCCATACAATCTGACGAATGGTGGAGGAAAGGTCGGCAGGTAGAGAATTCTGGCAGACATCGACGGTGGCAACAGTCGTGACGTTGGCCAGACGTCCGAACTTCGATGTGATGCGACGAGTTTTAAGAGCCTCGAAGGTTCGGCAGTGGTTAATCACGTCGGCCACACATTCCAGGCTCTCATTGCCAATGAGGAAGTGGTAGACGTCATCGGCGATGCCCTTGAGTATATGGCCCACTTTGTCTTCTTCCGTCATGTGGGCATCCACCGACTTGCACTTCAGAATCTCTTCAATGTAGGTTCTGCATGTCTCACCGGTGACTTGAGCCCTCTGCGACAACGTCTGCTCGGCACGTTTCTTCTTCGTTGCTGGGTCTCCAAAGCATTTCTTAATTTCCTCCACAATCTGGTCCCAGGTTGTCAATGTGTCTTCATGGTTCTCAAACCATACCAGCGCCGTGAAATCGAGGAAGAGCCCCACGTGAGACAGCTGGCTAGCCGCATTCCAACCGTTCGAACGGCTCACCCGCTGATAGTGGCTTAGCCATTCGTCCACGTCATCGCCGGGTTTCCCTGTGAAGGTTCGCGGCTCCCTGTAGTGGTGGGGCGACGTCCTTGTGGCTGGTTGCTGGTTGTCTCCGTCTGAGCTCATTTCTTGAGGTAATGGTGCCAAGCCCGCTATTCGACAGCTGCGGCGAAGCTCGTGTAGCGGTTCCGTCGTTAGGGGACGGTGCCTCTCCGGTATCACTTGGTAGTAGCTAGCTTACCCAGCACCTTCCACCAATATTGTGACGATGGAACGCCTTTATTTACAAGATGGGTAACGCAGAGGTGTAGCTCAGCAAAGGATCCACAGCGTCGCTCGCGAGCCAGTCGAGTCTCTTCCTCCTCTTCGTCGAATCTTCGCTAGCGCGTATCAATATAAACAGCACTCATGCCATGCACTGTATTCTGATGAAGGCCAGACCCGCGGCCGAAACGTAAATAAAATTACGTGGCACATGCGTTTACTTCGCTGCGAATAACTTTATATCAAGTGTTCCCGGTCAATTCTCGATCATATCTGATCGTGCTAAAATCGTGCAGGTATATGTAAAGGTGAGTAATTATTGAGGCGTTATATTTCGCAAAAATATTTTGGTCCCAGAGGACACTTCAAACTTTGGGTGTCTCACTAAATAATTTATATAGTATTACCGCTGCGAACAACTACCACAAAACAATTTTTCCTTAATCTCAAGAGACTACTCTTTCATGAATATTATATTTTTGTATGTTTGTTTTATTTTGTTTCTTTATCGCTTTTGCGAAAAATTGCCATATGCTGTATGTTGAGCATTTTTTTTGTAATAAGCACGAGATTTTTCATCGGCTATATATATTTACATTTTCTGTTTTATATGATTCTATACTAAATCATTGAAATGCTTCGGGAGTTATTGAAGCAAAAAATTTCCGAATTATTGTGCCATATATTTAAAAATAACACTTTGGCTCGTACTGCGGCTGAATTCTTGCAATGTAGCGGCCCGAGAAAAATATGGCCTATATATTGTTCATTGATTTGATTGATTTGTGAGGTTTAACGTCCCAAAACCACCATATGATTATAATAGACGCCGTAGTGGAGGGCTCCGGGAATTTCGACCACCTGGGGTTCTTCAACGTGCACCCAATTCTGAGCACATGCGCCTACAACATTGCCGCCTCCATCGGAAATGCAGCCGCCGCAGCCGGGATATGAACCCGCGACCTGCGGGTCAGCAGCCGAGTACCTTAGCCACTAGACCACCGCGGTGGGGCGGCCTATATATTGTTGCATAGTGTACTTTATCACTCAAATATGAGGAAGGTTGAAAAGAGTACTTTTTGTTTCAAGGGAGACATAATACTTTCAAATAAACAACTATAAGGTAGTAGAAATCCTTCCTTTGCCTCACCTTCAATGCATGGCACGTCAGCGCGAGATTCCAGTGGGGGCTTTTCGACGGCAAATGATGCATATCATGCAACCGCTTGTCACTTGTTTTAGTAATATTTATGTATAGAACGCAAAAAAGGGGCAATAGTGCTTGTCATCCTTTGTCATCCCCCTTGGTAAATCACAGGGCAATGGTTATATTGAACCGCTTCTTAAACCTAAGGACAAAACTAAAATGCAGTCGATGGCCTGCAAATGGTATTGGGGAGCTGCGTAAAGCTTCTGATAAGTATTACACATGGGTTTAATGATAATTAACGACATATTTGAGGCATGGTTTATCTAAGCTGTTTTTTTACGTTTCAGGTTCAGGCCCATGTGTCATTGCTAACCGCCGGTGTGCATGATCAAATGATCTATCCTAGGTTTACACGTTGGAGATGATTCGATATCGTGCCCATAAATGACACTTCATTCGCCATTCCCGGTTGTCATTTAAACTTTTAATCGATCTTTCTTTATAGGTCCCGAAGGATTGAAAACGTTGAAAGCTTGAAAGCATGTCGCCATTACCCGGACGTGCTATTATTTCATTTACAGCATATATATATATATATATATATATATATATATATATATATTGTGAAGAAGAAGATGTGCCTGCAGCGAGCAGCATCGCCAACGCCCGGCTCTCTCGGCTCGTGCTTCGGTTCGTTGCTGTGCCGATCACTGGACGGTTGTTCACGCTGTCTCGTCGCTGTCTTTAACGACTCATAAACCTCCTCACATTTGGTGGAAGGTGCTGTTAATCCCCGTCGCTACACCCTGGAGCTGCGAAGCCGCACGCTACCACCTGTCATGACTGCCAACGCCACTACATCGACGCCTCCGCTCCAGTTCAACTGCCCTGGCCATCCTACGCTACGGGAGCCGAAGGTCTTCAGCGGTGCAGATGGGACCGACGTCGAAGACTGGCTCGAGCACTACGAACTGGTGAGCGCCAACAATAAATGGGATGAAGCCGACAAGCTGGGCCACGTGATATTTTATCTCACTGGCGTCGCCGAATTGTGGTTTAATAACCACAAACACAACATCCCCACATGGAGCGTCTTCAAGACGTCATGTGCTGAAGTGTTCGGTCGGCCGGCTGTCCGCAAGCAGAGGGCAGAACAGCGCCTGCGCGTCCGTTCTCAGCAGACTGGCGAGACCTTTACCAGCTATATTGAGGACGTCGTCGACCTTTGTCGACGTGTGAATGACACCATGCCCGAATCTGACAAGGTGAAAAACATCATGAAGGGCATCGACGACGGCGCATTTCAAATGCTCTTGGCAAGGAATCCAAGCACAGTTTCTGAAGTCGTCAGCTTGTGTCAGAGCTACGACGAGTTGAAAAAGCAACGCACTCTGATTAGGCAGCCTAAGCCTGGTAGTGAGTCGCTGTCCAGTTTCGACTCCATGCCAGACAATTCACCATTGCTTCAGCAAGTCCGAGCCTTCGTCCGTGAGGAAGTCACCCGTCAACTTTCCCTAGTGCCCTTTACTCACGAGACCACCACCCGTCTACCTGCCCCGCTTCGCACTGCTATATCGGAAGAGGTTGCACAAGCTGTTCCTCTTGCGCACTACGAGCCACCTCTACCTAGCCGTGGTCCCTACCCGGGTGGCGCACAGCCGGTAGGCGCTCCTGTCGCCTATCCACCAGCCGTTCAGCCTGTGGCCGCGCCCCTAACGTATGCAGCGCAGCCTGTGGCTCCTCCTGTCGCCTTTTCACAAGAGATGCAGCCCGTAGCCGCGCCACTCACATATGCAGACGCTGTACGTAGGCTCCCACAACTACCCTACTCCACGCGCTCACAGCCCGCACACCCTGCTGCTTATACTGCACCTTGGGCGGCAGCACCAGTCGCCAATCCCTGGAGGACGCCCGATAACCGACCGATTTGCTACGCTTGCTTCACTCCCGGACACGTTGCTCGCTACTGCCGCCGTCGACCCTCAGACGTTGGGCAACTATGCCCGGTGGCCCATCCCGGCAGCCAACCCTTTGTCCAATACGGGCCCGTCTCGCCACCTCGCTATGCGCCTACTGACCACCTTGACTTCCAGCCGCAACGCGCAACCTCTCCTCGTCGGCGATCGCCCTCCCCCATGCGTCGCCGGCCTGGACCCTCCGACCAGGAAAACTAAGCAACGCAGTTCAAGAGGCAAGAACTGCGCCGTTTTCGAACTGTCTAAGCCCTCGCTCCTCTCCTGCTAACGTGGTCGCAGTAACTGTTGAAGGTTATTGTACTTTCGCCCTTGTGGACACTGGCGCCGCTGTTTCTGTTATTGCCGCTAATCTCTGCCGTTTATTACGCAAAGTAACGACGCCGCTTTCCGGACTGTCGCTTCACACCGCAAGCGCTCAGCAGGTAACACCTCTCGCAGCCTGTACTGCAAGAATCTCCATCGAAGGCATTCTTTACATCGTGGAGTTTATTGTTCTTCCTGTCTGTTCGCATGACGTCATCCTCGGGTGGGACTTCTTATCCCGCCACAATGCCGTCATAGACTGCGCACGCGCCGAAGTTGAGTTTTCACCCTTGTGTGATGTCCCATTACTGGACGCTCCTCATCAGCCGCCGAAGTTGCTCGTTCATGAAGATACCGATATTCCGCCTGAAAATTGCGCCCTTGTTCCCGTTTCATGCAACGCCTACACTGACGCTACAGTTCTTTTTATGCCTTCCGATATCTTCAAATGTCGTCGAGCTTTGCCGCTGCCTTTCGCAACAATTGACCTTGCCACCGGAAGAAGCAACATGTTCGTAAGCAATCCGCTTTCCGCACTTGTCACATTGCTTGCGGGGGAATGTCTCGGCCGCGTGCAGGATCTCGACCCTTCGTTTTTGTTTGATGTCCCGGACGACTACTGCGACCACCCAAAAGCACTGTCGGCACTCGGGAAGTCATCTAATGATACGTTTTCCAGCGCCATCGCCGACACTCTCACTCCCACCGAACATGCCGACCTGCTGGATCTTCTGCATGAGTTCAGGAGTTCGTTCGATGTGTCGCAACCTCAACTGGGCCGCACATCACAAGTCAAACATCATGTTGACACCGGCCTACACCAGCCACTGCGTCAAAGACCATACCGTGTCTCCGCTGAAGAGCGCCGCGTCATCAACGATCAAGTCGAAGATATGCTTCGTAGAGACGTCATTCGACCATCTCACAGTCCCTGGGCGTCTCCCGTCGTCCTGGGTGCGTAAGAAAGACGGATCTATTCGATTTTGCGTGGACTATTGTCGTTTGAATAAGATAACCCGCAAGGACGTCTATCCTTTGCCGCGCATTGATGACGCCATTGACACCCTTCACGGAGCGGAATTTTTCTCGTCGCTAGATTTGCGGTCTGGCTACTGGTAGGTCCCAATGGCAGAAGCCGATCGCCAAAAAACGGCATTTATTACACCAGACGGACTATATGAATTTAACGCCATGCCCTTTGGGCTTTGTAACGCGCCTGCCACGTTTGAACGTCTTATGGATAATACGCTACGTGGCCTCAAATGGAATATGTGCCTCTGTTACCTCGACGATGTCGTGGTTTTCTCCCATGACTTTCCTACGCACCTCCTTCGCATCAGGCACGTTTTGAGTTGCCTGACCAACGCTGGTCTCCAGCTTAACCTGAAAAAATGCCGCTTCGCTGCACGCGAGCTCGTCATCCTAGGCCACATCGTGTCCAAGCACGGCGTATTACCAGACCCAGCAAAACTTCGAGCAGTCGCAGAATTTCCCAAGCCGACGACCATGAAAGAACTTCGTAGTTTTGTAGGCCTATGCTCTTATTTCCGGCGCTTTGTTCGCAATTTTGCATCTATCTTGTCACCGTTAACCCAGCTTCTTCGCGGTGACGTGAACCTCACCTCCTGGTCCCCTGCATGTGACGTTGCCTTCACTACTCTGCGCCGTCTGCTCACTTCCCCACCTATTCTTCGCCACTTCGACCCGACGGCTCCTACCGAAGTGCACACCGACGCCAGCGGCGTCGGGCTAGGCGCGGTCCTCGCTCAACGAAAGCCCGGCTATTCAGAATACGTTGTAGCCTACGCTAGCCGCACTCTGACGAAAGCCGAAACTAATTACAGCGTGACAGAAAAAGAGTGTTTGGCTCTGGTGTGGCCGCTTTGAAAGTTCCGGCCGTACTTATACGGCCGCCCATTTGATCTAGTAACTGATCACCACGCGCTTTGCTGGCTCTCCACGTTGAAAGACCCTTCTGGCCGCCTTGCGCGATGGGCACTCCGCATCCAGGAGTACGACATTCGCGTCGTATACCGCTGCGGACGCAAACACTCTGACGTTGATGCTCTGTCCCGCTCACCTTTACCACCAGATCAGACGTGCGGAAACACTTGCCTCCAGACCTTGTCATCACTAAATCTCGACTCGATTGCCACCGAACAACGTCGTGACCCGTGGATCGCCTCTCTTATCGAATATTTATCTGGCACGCCCAACTTTCCAGTATCTCGATCCCTCCGACGTCAAGCTTTCCATTTCGCCATCCGCGATCAACTTCTTCATCGACGCAACTACGCTCCCGATGGCCGCCGGTGGTTGCTGGTCATTCCACGCACTTTACGATCGCAAGTATGTGCCTCCCTTCACGACGATCCGCAATGTGGCCACGCCGGAGTGTTCAAAACATATGAACGCCTTCGCCATCGCTACTACTGGCGCGGCATGTACAATTTTGTACGTAAATTCGTGCAGTGCTGTCCTGACTGCCAGCGACGTAAATCAACACTGCTACGTGCGACTGGGCATTTCAGCCACTTCCATGCCCTGCCAAGCCATTTGATCGCGTCGGCGTTGACCTCTACGGTCTTCCATTGACACCAGATGGTAATCGGTGGATTATAGTGGCGGTTGACCACCTGACACGCTACGCCGAAACAGCCACTTTGCCGAGCGCTACAGCTCAGGATGTCGCCTCTTTCATTTTGCAACGCTTTATCCTTCGACATGGTGCACCTCGAGAGCTCCTTAGTGACAGAGGCCGCGCTTTCCTTTCCGAGGTCGTCGAAACTCTGCTTTCAGAATGCCACGTCATTCATCGGAAAACAATGGCATACCACCCGCAGACTAACGGACTAACGGAACGGTTCAACCGCACGCTAGGTGATATGCTCTCAATGTACGTGGCATCTTATCATAGCAACTGGGACCGTGTTCTCCCATACGTCACGTTCGCGTATAACACCGCAATACAAACCACCACGGGGCCCCGCCGTGGTGGTCTAGTGGCTAAGGTACTCGGCTGCTGACCCGCAGGTCGCGGGTTCGATTCCCGGCCGCGGCGGCTGCATTTCCGATGGAGGCGGAAATGTTGTAGGCCCGTGTGCTCAGATTTGGGCGCACGTTAAAGAACCCCAGGTGGTCGAAATTTCCGGAGCCCTCCACTACGGCGTCTCTCATAATCATATGGTGGTTTTGGGACGTTAAACCCCAAAAATGATGATGATGACAAACCACCACGGGATTCTCACCTTTCTTTCTTCTTTACGGACGCGAGCCTTCCCATACAATTGATACCCTACTTCCTTACCGTCCTGATGCTTCCGAGTGTCCACCTATCTCCGATGCTGCTAGAAAAGCCGAAGAGTGCCGCCAGCTCGCCCATGCGTTCACCTCGGAAGAGCAACAACGCCAGAAAGAAACCCGTAGCTCCTCTTTTCCGGATCCCAGCTATGCCCCAGGGTCTCTTGTGTGGCTTGCCATCCCACACCAAACACCGGGACTCTCCTCGAAACTTGTCCCCCGGTACGAGGGGCCTTACACCGTTTTGGAGAAGACATCTCCGGTTAATTTTCTAATTGAACCAGTTTCCCCATCGGACGACATGCGCTGGCGTTCACGTGACATCGTCCATGTTTCCCGACTGAAACCGTACCATGAGCCTCTGCCTGAAACTTTTTAAGTCGCCAGGATGGCTCCTTTGTCAGCGGGGGCGATTGTGAAGAAGAAGATGTGCCTGCAGCGAGCAGCATCGCCAACGCCCGGCTCTCTCGGCTCGTGCTTCGGTTCGTTGCTGTGCCTATCGCTGGACGGTTGTTCACGCTGTCTCGTCGCTGTCTTTATCAACTCATAAACCTCCTCACAATATATATATATATATATATATATATATATATATATATATATATATATATATATATATATATATATATATTGTAGGCATCTATTATGCGCTTCATCCTCATCTGGACAGCAGTCAATCATCATCATATGTTCTGGCTGACAATCATCATCTGCTTGGCACGAGCGCTTCTTTGTCGGGGTCCGTTGCGCTTGTTCGTTCCCGAGTTCACGGCCAATAAACCTCGCTACAACCGAGTCGTCATACGTGGCGGAGGTGGATTGACGTTCCCAGTACCTCTACTTACAACGCCTACTCGCTGGAGCTCCGTTCAGGCCGCCGCTTGGACCCTCAGTCTGCCAACATGTCTCAGAGTGAGTGGGTGGATGCCCTTTCGGCTCCCGTCTCTGCGCCGCAAGCCGTCACTGCGCGGCAAGCCCCTCCTCTTTACATCGTAAACCACCAGCGTGACCCTCCGATCTTCGCTGGTCTCCGCGGCGAAGATGTGGAGGACTGGCTCGATAACTACGAGCGGGTAAGCGCAACTAATCACTGGGACGACTCTAACAAGCTCCGCCGAGTATCGCTTTATCTCACGGGCGTTGCCAAGACATGGTTCTTGAACCATGAGATCGACCTCACCGACTGGCCTGCCTTCAAGCAGCAGCTTCGCCAAGTATTCGGCACGCCAGCCGTTCGATCCGCTCTAGCGAGGAGGGCCCTAGATACTCGCCAACAACATCCCGGCGAGTCATACACATCTTATATCGAGGATGTCCTTGCCCTTTGCCGGCGCGTCAATTCTTCGATGTCCGAGTCGCACAAACTGCGCCACATCCTGAAGGGCATCGGAAGCATTGCCTACAATGCCCTTGTTGCCCAGAATCCTTCTACTGTCACGGACGTCATCTCTACGTGTCAGCGTCTCGACGAACTTGATTCTGTTCGCCTTCAGTCGGGCAATAGTGAACACCGTACCGCAGACCGGGACCTACGTGACATGATACGGGAGATCATACGAGAAGAACTTCAATTAATGGGCATCTTACAACCTTCTCCATCTGTCACACAGCCTTCAAGCATGGCCCTCCGTGACATCGTAAGGGAGGAACTAACATCATTCACCGGTCCAGCCTACGTCCAGCCACCTCCGTCTAGCCCTCGAACGTACGCGCAAGTTGCGGCCGCGCCTCCTCGCAACGTAAACTCTACTTCACCGCTGCCATCATTCACGCCGGTTGCTGCTGCACCACCGGTCCACTTCCGGCCAATCCCACCCGACCCTCCATCAGTCCACTTGAGTGCGCTATCTCCCGGTGTGCCGAACGCCCTCTACTACCCGCCTTGGCGCCCGTCTCGCCCAACATGCTTTTACTGTGGATATCGTGGCCATATATCGCGTTTCTGCCGCAAGCGCCAGCAGGACGAGCGTCGCGGGTACGACATGCGCGAACGGGACTTTTCCAGAGGGGATTCTTACGCTCGGCGTTATTCATCTGGACAGCAGCGGTCTCCATCTCCACCCGCGTCGACTGAGACGCGGAACACTTACCGTTCAAGCCGACGCCGATCACCTTCGCCCTTCCGTCGCTCCTCCTCTCCTCTGCGGCCAGCCTCGTTTACTACTGATAACCGGTCGGAAAACTAAATGATGCAGTTTTCGGACGAGAAACTGCATGTAACAGTAAGACTCTTATTCCTCCAGCACGCCCGTTCAACATGGTTTCTGTTACGGTGGAAGGAGTTCTCGTGGACGCTTTGGTGGACACCGGTGCTACAGTTTCTGTGATTAGGTATGATTTGTGCAAACGCCTGAAGAAAGTAATGACACCTTATAATGGACCCAATCTAGTCGAAGCCCAGGGGAACGCTATCCGCCCTTTTGCTCTTTGTACTGCTCGTGTGTTTATTGATGACATTTTGCATTACATCGAGTTCACTGTGCTTACCCGGTGCTCTCACCAGCTAATTCTAGGGTGGGACTTCCTATCTTCTTCTTCAGCCGCTATATGTTGTGGTGAACGGATTCTGCACCTAACTAATACGGACTCCATGTTCGACGAAGGCGTCTACAAGCCTCTACGCCTGTTCGCTCGCGAAGATCTCGAACTACCGCCATACCAAGAACAAATTGTGACCCTGATCTCTAAGGACATCGACCACGGTGACGTCTTGGTGTCCCCTTCGTCGACTTGCGTCGCAAAAGGCATAGCCCTTGCATCAGGTGTCGTACGCTTTCACCATGGCTCCGCGCTCGTCATTGCTACGAATGAAACACCAGAGAAAGTTCTCCTGCCAGAGGGCACTGCAGTAGCCTGTGTTGTGGATGCTGAGCCTGTCAGCGTCACGCCACTTAACCCTGCCTCTACCAACGACCGTTCTATGAGTAAGCCTGCCTCATCCTCTCCCTTCACAGCTCTTATCAGTGATGACTTAACAGCTATGCAGGCGCAGCAGTTGCTTGCGTTATTAACGAAACACGCCGATTCTTTCGACACCTGCTCCTCAACGTTGGGCCGAACTACCACTGCAGCGCATCGCATTCAGACGGAGGGAACATCTATTGTACATCGCCGCCCGTACCGCGTGTCTCTCGCTGAGCGAAAAATCATCGAGGAAAACGTCGCTGACATGCTCCAACGAGAAATAATATGTCCATCAACTAGCCCTTGGTCATCCCCTGTTGTTTTGGTACGGAAAAAAGATGGCTCCGTGCGCTTTTGCGTTGATTACCGGGCACTTAACAACATCACACGCAAGGACGTATACTCCATGCCACGCATCGACGACGCCCTTGATTCACTTCAAGGCGCCGAATACTTTTCAAGCCTTGATTTGCGTTCGGGATATTGGCAAATTCCCATGCACGATGACGACAAAGAAAAAACGGCATTTGCAACCCCCGATGGCCTATACGAATTTAACGTGATGCCTTTCGGGCTCTGCAATGCGCCCGCGACGTTTGAGCGCATGATCGACACCGTCCTGCGTGGTCTGAAATGGAAGACGTGTCTCTGCTACCTTGATGACATTATCATCTTTTCATCAACGTTTTCTCAGCAACTGAGCCGCTTGGATGACGTCCTAACATGCCTCGCCGGTGCGGGTCTGCAGCTCAACACTAAGAAGTGCCGTTTCGCCACCAAATCCATCAAGGTTCTCGGTCATGTCGTCAACAAGGACGGTATTCGCCCTGGCCCCGAAAAGATCGCTGCCGTCCTTCGATTTCCACGCCCCACAAGACTTAAGGATTTGCGAAGTTTTCTTGGCCTCGCATCATATTTTCGTCGCTTCATACAAAATTTCGCTTCCATAGCTGCGCCACTTCACAAACTAGTTGCATCTAATGCACCATTCGTATGGTCCGAGGAATGTCAGTCGGCGTTTCACCTATTGAAGAAAGCTTTGACGTCAGAGCCTGTACTCTGCCATTTTGATGACACCGCCCCAACACTCCTGCATACCGACGCCAGCGGCTGCGGTATAGGTGCTGTTCTCCTCCAACGCGATAACTCTGGACGGGAAAGGGTCATCGCATATGCTAGCCGAGTGCTAACTTCTACCGAAAAAAACTATACCATCACTGAGCAGGAGTGCCTCGCTGTGGTTTGGTCCATACAAAAGTTCCGTCCTTATCTGTACGGCCGTCAATTCACCATCGTAACGGACCACCACGCCTTATGCAGGCTTTCTACAATGAAGAACTTGTCCGGACGCTTGGGTCGTTGGATTTTACGCCTACAGGAGTATCATTTTGAGATTATTTATAAATCGGGCAAAAAACATCAAGACGCCGACGCTCTTTCTCGTTGCCCACTACCTACAGCGTCGTTCGACACTCCAGCTGCCACCTCCAACGACACCAGTGCGGACGTGACTGCCACTTCTGTTGCCTTGCTCGCCTCGCTGTACCAACCGCCAATCGACGATGAACAAACCTTCAGTTCTCACCAGCAGGCTGACCCGTATTGTCGGCGCATTATAGACCACCTTTCAGGAGCTACGCGTCCACCGAATGCACGCCTTCGTCGACAACTCGAGCACTTCAAGTTTCAGGACGGTGTGCTGTATCGTCACATATATCATCCTGACGGCACACGCAGGGTACCTGTTCTGCCACGCGCTCTTCAACATCATGTACTTAACGCCTTTCATGACGATTTGACTGCTGGCCACCTAGGCTTTCAAAAAACCTACGACCGCATTTGAAGCCGCTTTTATTGGCCTGGGATTTCTACTAGCGTGGCAAAGTACGTGGGTTCCTGCTCTCCATTCCAACTTCGCAAACTTCCGACATCTCCCCCAGCTGGTCAATTACAGCCAATGACGTGCCCTACAACACCTTTCGAGGTCGTCGGTGTCGATCTTTATGGACCCCTCCCTGTTACTGGTGCTGGAAATAGATGGATAGTCACCGCCGTAGACCATATGACACGCTACGCCGAAACAACTTCAGTAGCTACTGGTTCAGCATCGGAAGTTGCTGACTTCATCCTTCAGGCCATAATACTACGTCATGGTGCACCTCGTGTACTTCTGAGTGACCGTGGAAAGGTGTTCTTATCACAGCTTTTAGGTGAAGTTCTTCGCGTTTCTGGTACCACACACAAGATGGCGTCTAGCTACCATCCTCAAACAAATGGTCTGACCGAGAGATTTCATCGAACCCTTGCCGACATGATCGCCGTATACATTCAACCGGATCACAGAAACTGGGATAAACTTCTACCGTTCCTCACTTTCGCCTACAACACCGCTGTTCAGCGCACAACAGGCTACTCACCGTTTTATCTCGTTTACGGACGTTCACCTACTTTCTTTATCGATGTTTCCTTCTTCACCAGCAATGGCCCTACATCACCATCTTCTTGCGAAGAATATATTTCTCGCCTTTCCCAGTGCCGCCAGCGCGCTCGTATGAACACGGAAGCTACGCAACAAGCAAGGAAGGCCGTCTACGACACCTCTCATCGTGTGGTATCATTCCGACCGGGTGACGAGGTGCTGCTATTCACACCAATTCGCACACCTGGTCTCTGCGACAAGTTCCAGCCTCGATTCATTGGCCCATATGTTGTTTCAGAGCAGACTTCACCTGTCAACTATCGTGTGACGCCTCTTGTCGTGCCAACTGACCGTCGTTACCGCAGCACCGAAATTGTACACGTTTCCCGCATGAAGCTTTTCACATGACGTTCCTCGTCACCTTGACTACCCGCCCACAGCGGCCAGGCTGGCCGCTTCCACGGGGGGGGGGGGGGATCAGTGTAGGCATCTATTATGCGCTTCATCCTCATCTGGACAGCAGTCAATCACCATCATATGTTCTGGCTGACAATCATCATCTGCTTGGCACGAGCGCTTCTTTGTCGGGTCCGTTGCGCTTGTTCGTCCCCGAGTTCACGGCCAATAAACCTCGCTACAACCGAGTCGTCATAATATATATATATATATATATATATATATATATATATATATATATATATATATATATGTATATATATATATATATATATATGTATATATTGTACTGAAGCATAGTGGCGCCAGCTCTGTGCCAGCGGGAAAGAAGACGTTGACGTCCGTGTGTGGCTCGTGCTTGCCGGGTTCCTGCCTGTACCAGCTTGTTGCGGCTAACGTTTCTCGAATAATAACCTGTGTTTTTTACGCAACCTTGCTCGTTGCATTTGGTGGAAACGTGCTGGGTAACGTCCTGGAGCTCCGCAGCCGTAAGCTACCATCTCAGTCCGCGATGACCGAGCACGTCGATCCCCCACAAGGCTCTTCCACGCTGCCACGTGTCATGTGTTCTGGTGCACTTAGTCTGCGTGACCCTCCAGTATACAACGGCACTGAAGATCAAGATGTCGAGGACTGGCTGGCAGAGTACGAGCACGCCAGCGCGATTAACAAGTGGGATGACCCTGCGAAGCTGACTCACGTCATCTTCTACTTGACGAATTTGACCAACCTATGGTTCACCAACCACCAAGCCGACATCCCCACCTGGTCGGTTTTCAAAAAGGCCGTCACCTCGTTTTTCGGTCGTCCAGCCATGCGTAAGCTTCGTGCTGAACTGGGACTGCGGGGACGATTTAAGCGAAATGGTGAGAGCTTCACGAGCTACGTTGAGGATGTGATCAGCCTCTGTAGGCGAGTTAATGCCAGGATGACGGAGGCTGACAAAATAAAGAATATAATGAAAGGCATTGATGACGACGCTTTTCATATGCTTGTGGCCAAAGACCCACAGACCGTCACGGCCGTGATTCAGTTATGTCAAAGTTTCGATGAGCTGCGCAAGCAACGAGTTTCTACACGTCACGCTAATACCCAAACAGCTGATATTTCGGCTTTGGAGTGCGAAAGCAGTGGCTCCGACTACAGCGTGTTAATGCCTCAAATTCAACAGTACATCCGGGAGGAAGTTGCTGGACAGCTCTCTCTTGTCGCCACCATCAACGAGACCCCCACAACACTGGACCACTCACTTCGGCGTGCTATTCAGACGCAAGTTGCCGAGGCTCTCCCTTCGCCAGCATCCCCAATATCAGTGGCTACACCGCTGACTTATGCAGAAGCCGTCCGCCGACCTCCTGCCCAACCGCCGCTCCCTTCATACAGTCCAGCCACCAACTACTACAGGTCACCAGTTTCAGTTTATCCGGTAAATCGGCCCTTTCCACCACCTCGAGCACCTGTAAACTCTTGGCGTACTCCGGATAACCGGCCCATCTGCTACAACTGTGGTATTCCAGGACATGTCGCGCGCTACTGTCATCACCGTGGATTCTAGTTTAATAATGTGCAGCGTTCCGGCAACATACCTCGGCAATCAGAATCGCATGTGACACCTGATTCACATGACCCCGGCTCACGTCAACCAGACTTCAGCCGACGTCGATCTCCTTCACCCCGTCTTCGGTCTCCTTCCCCCATGCTTCGCCGTTCCAACCACGCCCAGGAGGAAAACTAACAGTCGCAGTTCCTGAGGCAAGAGCTGCGCCACCGACGAAATTTCCAAGGCCTCATCTTTCGCCCCCTAATGAGATTGCCGTGTTTGTGGACGGTTTCACCACAACTGCTCTTGTCGACACAGGTGCCGCTATTTGTATAATCAGTGAAGTGTTAGGCCGCAAACTGAACAAAGTGACGACTCCACTGGTTGAAATTTCTTTACGCACAGCGAGTTCGCAACACGTCCGACCTTCTGCCACATGCACTGCTCGTGTTGGGATTCAAGGAGTGCTTTACATCGTTGAATTTGTCGTCCTTCCGCATGCGTCTCATGAAATCATCCTGGGATGGAACTTTCTTTCCGCTAATCATGCGGTTGTCGACTGCGCTCATGCTCAACTCGTTTTGTTTCCATTCAGCACGACATTCATAGATCTCCCTCGCTCACCCAAAAAGGTGATCGTCGCCGCTGACGTCGTCATTTCTGCTTTTTCGGTCGCCGCGGTATCTGTTTTGTGCAACTCCGTTTCCGATTCAACTGCCCTATTTATGCCGTCACAAAAATGCGCTCGTCGCCGGAACCTCGTCGTCCCGTTTGCCGTCATAATACTTGCCGCTGGCTCCAGTGCCGTGTACGTGTGCAATCCGTTCCCTTGTCCCGCTACCTTGTTACATGGCGAATGCATTTGGAGTCTTGACACTTATGATGACATCTTTCCTTTCGATGCCCGTTTTGATACGACACCGATGTCCGTGGATGCTGTCACAGCTGCCACCGCGCCCTCACTACCTGACGAAGACGTTCTGTTGCGCAGCGTAGACACCGGCCTTACGCAACACCAGCGCAATCAGCTCATTCAACTACTTCACCGTTTCCGCGCCTCCTTCGACCACGGACAACCTCCCTTGGGACGCACGTCAGTTGTCGCTCACCATATCGACACCGGTCATCATACTCCACTTCGTCAGCGCCTCTACCGCGTCTCGCAGGCTCAGCGTGACGTCATCACTCAACACGTCGACGGGATGCTGTAACATGGTGTTATTCAGCATTCACACAGTCCTTGGGCTTCGCCAGTGGTCTTCTTGCGAAAAAAGGATGGCTATATCAGGTTTTGCGTGGATTATCATCGACTGAACAACATCACCCGCAAGGATGTTTATCCCCTGCCACGCATTGATGACGCCTTGGATTGCCTTCAAGGTGCGGAGTTTTTCTCTTCACTGGATCTGCGCTCTGGATATTGGCAAGTGCCAATGGCTGAACCAGACCGTCCAAAAACGGCGTTTGTGACCCCTGAAGGCTTATATGAATTTAATGTAATGCCCTTCGGTCTTTGCAATGTTCCTGCGACTTTTGAAAGAATGATGGACAGTGTCCTCAGGGGACTTAAATGGCACATCTGTCTTTGCTATTTAGACGACATAGTTGTATTCTCCGCGAATTTTGAAACTCATCTTTCCCGTCTGGAACAAGTTCTCCAGTGCCTCACGGCAGCCGGGTTGCAACTAAATTTCAAGAAATGTCGTTTTGGCACCCGCAAGCTCACAATTCTCAGCCACGTCGTTTAAAAAGAAGGAATATCGCCAGACCCTGCCAAACTGCGTGCCGTTGCCGAGTACCTCAAGCCTACTACCCTAAAGGAGCTTCGTAGTTTCGTAGGCTTGTGTTCCTATTTACGGCGTTTAATTCGCAATTTCACCTCTATAATTGCCCCTCTGACTCAGCTTCTTTCCCGTAGCGTGGACCTTTCTGGCTGGAATTCCCACTGCGATGACGCATTCACGGTGCTGCGCCGGCTACTCACGTCTCCGCCAGTTCTCCGCCACTTCGATCTCAATGCACCCACTGAAGTTCACACGGGTGCAAGCGGTGTCGGCCTCGGTGCCATTCTCGCTCAATGCAAGGATGGCTGCGACGAGTACGTTGTCGCCTATGCCAGCCGTACACTAACGAAGGCAGAGTCCAACTATTCCGTCACGGAAAAGGAGTGCTTGGCTATCATTTGGGCTATAGGAAAATTTCGCACCTACCTTTACGGACGCCAGTTTGATGTTGTCACAGATCACCATGCCTTATGCTGGTCAGCGTCCATGAAAGATCCTACTGGCCACCTCGCTCGTTGGGCTTTACGCCTTCAGGAATACGATATCCGTGTTGTTTATCGCTCAGGACGCAGAAATTCACACGACGATGCACTATCCCGTTCTCCACTGCCTCCTGACCTTGCCTGCTCATCAACTGCCATTTGCGATTCGTCATCGTTGAGCATCACTGACATGCCATCCGAACAGCGCCAGGATCCCTGGATCAATTTTTTGCTCGACGTCCTCTCTCACAGTTCGTCAGAAACGACTTCACGCTCCCTCTCTCGTCAAGCAAGACACTTTGCTGTCCGTGAAGGCTTGTAGTATCGCCGCAATTACGTGACGGAAGGCCGTAGGTGGCTCCTTGTCATCCCTCGTCCTTTGCGTTCGGATATCTGCACTGCCTTTCACGATGACCCCCAGTGTGGCCACGCTGGAATATTTAAGACTTACTCTCGCCTTCGTCTAAGATACTTCTGGCGCGGCATGTATCGGCACGTTCGCCAGTACGTTCGGTCATGCACCACGTGTCAACGACGCAAGACGCCTTCTCACAGCACTGCTGGCCCTTTGCAACCCTTAACCTGCCCAGCGAGACCATTCGACCGCGTCGGAATTGATATTTATGGTCCTCTACCCAACTCTCTTCGAAGAAACCGGTAGATTATCGTCGCCGTGAATCATTTGACACGCTACGCTGAAACATCTGCGCTGCCTGCGACCACTGCGAAAGACGTTGCGTCCTTTCTTCTTCACCATCTCATTTTGTGACACGGTGCACCTCGTGAATTACTGAGCTACCGTGAACGCGTGTTTCTCTCGAACGCCGTCGACGAGCTACTCAAGGCATGTCGCATTGTCCATCGGAAATCCTCGGCATACCATCCTCAAACCAATGGCATGACGGAACGCTTTAACCGTACCCTTGGAGATATGCTTGCCATGTACGCCTCTGACGACCACACTAATTGGGACCAAGTGCTCCCTGTTGTCACGTACGCGTACAACTCTGCGCCACAAAAAACCACTGGCTTTTCTCCTTTCTTCCTCCTGTACGGACGTGAGCCATCATGCTCCATGGACACCATTCTCCCTTACAGGCCTGATGTTTCTGAAGAGACGCCTGTTTCCGAAGCAGCTGCTTATGCCGAAGAGTGTCGTCAACTCGCTCGCTCATTTACCGCACAAAACCAATGGCGCCAGAAAACTGACCACGATTCCTCTGCGTCTACTGTACACTATAACCCAGGAATGCTGGTTTGGCTCTGGGTCGCATCTACCCCTCCCGGTCTTTCCCCAAAGCTTTCGTCGAAATACCGTGGCCCCTACCGTGTGGTGCGGCAAACATCTCCTGTCAACTATGAAGTTGAGCCCATTGATCCACCTTCGGACCAACGCTGCCGTGGGCGTGAAACAGTACACGTATCACGCCTCAAACTGTGATATGACCCCCTTGTCGTGTCCTTTCCCTAGGTCGCCAGGTTGGCTCCTTTCTGCGCGGGGAGTAATTGTACCGAAGCATAGTGGCGCCAGCTCTGTGCCAGCGTGAAAGAAGACGTTGACGTCCGTGTGTGGCTCGTGCTTGCCGGGTTCCTGCCTGTACCAGCCTGTTGCGGCTAACGTTTCTGGAATAATCTGTGTTTTTACGCAACCTTGCTCGTTGCAATATATATATATATATATATATGTATATATATATATATATATATATATATATATGTATATATATTGTGGTGAAGCCTTCGAACAGTGGGTCGTCCTCTCCAGCGCCTTCTAGTGGGTTGCCCTTTTTAGCAAGAAGAAGAGCAGCTCGTGCAGAGAGTCGGTACCCGCATTGACTGTCACTGTCAAGTATCGTCGACAACCGTCCGCCAATAAACGTCTCAACAATTTGGTGGAGAGTGCTGTGCACTTCTAACACCTTCGGTTAGCATTTGATGCCCCTGGAGCTACGATCCCGCACCGTGCCTTCTACCATGCACCAAGACGCCGCCCAGCAAACGCTTCCTCCTGCGCCGACGCCATGTTCCGGTGTTCCCCGCATCCGGGACCCTCCTGTCTTCACCGGCGCGGATGGCACCGACGTCGAGGACTGGCTTGCTATGTACGAACGCGTCAGCGTCCCCAATCATTGGGACGAGGCAGGTAAACTCGGCAACCTGGTTTTCTACCTCGCTGGTGTGGCCGGCATGTGGTACAACAACCACGCATCCGATTTCCCCACTTGGTCCGCTTTTAAAACCGCCGTCGTCGACGTGTTCGGCCGTCCTGCCGTTCGTAAGCTCCAAGCCGAACAGCGGTTACGTGAACGAGCACAGCAGAACGGTGAGTCCTTCACAAGCTACATAGAGGACATCCTTGACTTGTGTAAGAAAGTGGACGCGAGCATGTCGGAGGCTGACAGAATTACCCATGTTCTAAAAGGAATCGCCGACGATGCCTTCACCATGCTCCTGGCCAAGAACCCTCGCACTGTGGCAGAGATCATTACACTTTGCCAAAGTTACGAGGAGCTGCGACGGCAGCGCTCGATGACCCGTCGACCACCCTCACGTGACGCTGATCTCTCGGCCTTGTCAACATTTCCGGACCACACCGCCTTGCTTGCTGAAATCAAGTCATTCGTGCGTGAAGAAGTTGCCCGCCAGGTCTCTCTACTGGCCTTTGCTTCCCCGCAACGTGCTGAACAGTCGTCAAGCACACTTCTGCCTCCCCTCCGCCGAGCCATTCAGCAGGAAATCGCGGAGGTCGTTCCAGAATATCACCAGCCGCCTCCAGTATCTACACCACTCAGTTACGCCCAAGTTGTCGACGATACTTGACAGTGACAGTCAATGCGGGTACCGACTCTCTGCACGAGCTGCTCTTCTTCTTGCTAAAAAGGGCAACCCACTAGAAGGCGCTGGAGAGGACGACCCACTGTTCGAAGGCTTCACCACAATATATATATATATATATATATATATATATATTCACAATGCTTAACGGTTCCTGACAATGCAACCGTTAAGCTTTGCAAGTATTTGCATATGTAACCCATGTTTATTCGCAGTATCCCCAATTCGGCGATTTGAGGGACATAATAACAAAGAACAGATGTGGGATAGCATGAGACAGGTCACTAAGGTTGAGACCTGGGCTAGTTGGTGACTGATCTATATAGCGTAACGTTAAGTAGCGCACTTTTAGATGTGAGGTATATTATGGTCGAGCTCGATTCGGTGTGCGGTGTGACCACCCTTAGCGTGCGTATGCGTCCCATCACCCTTTGTCCTCTCTTACGCTCCCCCATCTTGCCTCGCAGCGCCGACGCAGGTACCGTCTGCTGGACTACGCTCGCTCCCCTTCTCTATCCTCTAGGCATCCGTGCAAGTGGCGTTTACACCCACACTGCGCATGCCCGCCCCCTCCACTCTTAAGCCAACCCCCTTTCTCTCCTGGCAACGCTAATAGCGTCTGCTAGCGAGTTTATTGATAAAAAAAAGTGACTGCTCGAGCTGCACATTCGTTCACTGGCTACCCCGTTTATACAGACACTGGATATTAACCTCTAAAGTAGTGTCGATGAGAAATATTTCCTGTGTGTTGTTGAACACTGAAAATTCGCAACGTGTGCGTAAATTAAAAGCACACTGGATGTCTCTGGGTTCAATGGGAGTCGTCCGTCTCTCATTGGCCATTAGAACAGCAACTGGCATGTTCCAGTAGGAAACACTGGTCAATAACTGCGTGCTTTGCACCTCTACAGGGCTGCGTTCTAATTCTTAGACAGCATGTAGACAGTCCACGAAGACTGCTTAGAAGACAGCATCGAGCCCATGCTGTCCGAGAAATTGAACACATTTAGACCGCTTTCACGTGACGATGCGCCACCTCGCGTCGAAAAGAAAAAGCTAAAATAAACAAATGTAACTGTTGTAATTTCTGGCTTATTTCGTGCTTAAATAAAAAAAACCAAATAAACGTTACTCACATTGAGCGCCTGAGAAAGCGTCTGCTTGTGTGCAGATGATCATTCCAGCAAGATTTGATCTATCTGAGCGATTCGCTGAGCCGCCATCTTGTTTAGACAGCAATGTAGCCTGCATTGTATTTGTCTACGATGCGGTCTTCTCGGAGTTTCTATGTTGCCGGCTACGTGAGAATTGGAATGGGACTTAAGATAGCCGCCGTCGATTTAGCTGTCTATTTAGCCGTCTACAGTGAGTATTGGAACACACCCTAGGTTTCTCTCCTGCGCAACGCCAGCGTTCACGCCACCGCCAGTGTAACCCTTAGCGCCCGCTGCTTCGCATCTACCCATGGTTCTCTTTAGAGGGAGATGGTGTAGTTTTTTAACGTGAACAACAGGGATAAAAAGAAGCCAGTGCCATGTCCGTCTTGTCCCTTTTGTCCATGTTAAAGACTGCGCTACTTGAGAGGTCTAAATGCTGACATTGTGTATGAAGTTTGAGGGAAAGACGCACCAGGTGTATACCAATGTACGTGGCATAGCCAGGCTGAATGAAGTCCCCGTCGCCGCACGGGTCCGGGCTGTACTCGTGTCCGTGTACCATGACGAAGAAGCCCATTTCTGTAGACGTTGGGAGGTACTGGCTTGCTTGCACGTCCAGCCACAACACGAGGCCTGGACACCAGTTACGGCAGTCTTCAATAACGCTTCACACACAAAAAAAAACATCGCCAAAAAACAACTCGCCCAAGCAACCACTTAGCTTCAATAACGCACCACAAAATTTGATTTCAATTCAAACAAGAACCAAAGAAAGCGAACGTAGTATGAGACGATACTGCGTATAGGAGATCAGCAGCTACGGTGTTGAGTTGATTGCGTTCAATTAGAAAGAAACGGCTCTTCAATTAGAAAGAAACGAGAAAGCTCCAGTGTTCCTGTAGAATCATGTGCCTGTTAGGGGACCTCAGGCAGTCGAAATGAATTCAGAGTCCGCGCCTACAGAGTGCCTCGAAACGATACCGTGGTTTTAGCGCGTCAGAATTTAGAAATGAATAAAGCTTTATGATATGTTCGAGTGATCCATTTACGTCACATGTTAACTATGACAAACACGCTTGTGTTAATCTGAAAGATAAATACGTCACCATTAAAATATCATACTTTCGGTACCTGTACGTGTTAGAAGTGATTACAGCGCAAGTGAACACACAACCAAAGGAGACCAACGAAGACCAACGCTTCTATTTGTTGGCCTGTTTGCCCCGTGTTTTCTTTTGCGTCGTAATCACGTTCGAAATGAAATATCGACGATACCGTACTCAAACATCGCTTAAAAAGTGCGCACGCGCATATTAGACTGCATCTTTCTGTGCCGTATAGAAATGCGGGTTCGGCTTATGTCAAAAGGCACTTTTAGAGATTCATGAAATGCAGCTGACGAGTGCCATATGCTGTGTACGCTTAAGGTATTCAGCGAAAGCATGATAGCTCTATCAGTCACTACTATAAAACGTTAAACAACCAATAGCTACAGGCTCCTTATGCCGAGGCGTTGCCGAACCATCACGTCAGCAGATTTTGTCTATTATGCGAACATATTGTCATTTTGAGTCATTGCTATTGTAAAGAAATCGTCACGATAATAACGAGTCCAGGTGAAAGTGAATGTACATGATTGTGAAGGGCGAAGTCTCAATCGAAAAGGCGAATAAAGTGGAAACAATTGAGCAGATTTCATTCTTTCATAAAGGACATACTTCATAATTCAGTGATGTAGGCTAAACTAATTTAGTACAGTTTTATAGAAACGTGGCACGACAAAGCGTGCTGAACGTTATAAAGAGCAAGACGATGAAATGAATGCCTGAACTGATTCGTTGAATTTTCGTTGTCTGCCGAACTCAATCATACTCCACGTCACGCGATGTGCTCATTTTTATCGATAGTCCATGGTCTGTCAGGCGTCACTTACCGTTCTCAGGGCTGGACGTGCTGTCGTAGGTGTAAAAATCGTCCTCTTCTTTGCTGTCGTTGCAGTTGAAGCACAGGCAGTTGCCGTAGCGGTTCATGAAAATTGGTCTGAAGAACCTACGTATGCATAAGATGAGACTTTCCGTTCCCTCAAAAACTACTTAAAATATAGCACTGGAGAGCCGGACTCTTCAATGTACACAACACAGATATAACTTTGCAAAGTACACAAAATGGCAAGATGACTTTGAGGGTTTGTTTCTTTGTTTGGTACAAACTTAATGAAAAACGGAGGCAAAATTGCTGTAGGCCCGCATGCTCAGATTTGGGCGCACGTTTAAGAACACCAAGTGGTCGAAATTTCCGGTGATCAGTGTTGTAAATCAAATGACTGGCAGAATGAAATAGAGTTGATCTTGCGAATGACTTGCACAAGTTCGCAAACACATGACCACCACGGGAACGCCAAAATGACGTATAATAATAATAATAATAATAATAATAATAATAATAATAATAATAATAATAATAATAATAATAATAATAATAATAATAATAATAATAATAATAATAATAATAATATAATAATAATAATAATAATAATAATAATAATAATAATAATAATAATAATAGTAATAATAATAATAATAATAATAATAATAATAATAATAATAATCAGCTTGACTACGTCCCCTGCAGAACAAAGGCCGCTCCCATGTTCCACCAGTTAAATGGTTCCGTGCTTGCCAATTTATACCCGCTAACTTCCTAATCTGATCTGCCCACATAACTTTTTGTCTCCCCCTAACCCCGCTTGTCTTTTCTGTGAATCCAGTCAGTTATCCTTAAAGACCAGCGGTTATCCTGAATAAAGTACAACAACATCGGAAGATAACAGTACTTCGAGATAGGTAATAGTGCGCTGGAAGTTGTAAAAAAATACGTCTACTTAAGACAGGCAATAACCGCGGGAACGAACCACGAGATTGAAGTAACTAGAAGAATAAGAATAAGGTGGAGCACATTCGGAAATCATTCTCGAATTGTGACTGGTAGATTGCCACTATCCCTCAATAGGAAGGTGTATAACAGCTGCATCTTGCCGGTACTTATCTACGGAGCAGAAACCTGGAGGCTTACAAAGACGTTTCAGCTTAAATTGAGGACGATGCAGTGAGCGATGGAAATTAAAAGGATAGGTGTAATTTTAGGAGACAAGAATAGAGCAGAGTTGATCAGAGAACAAAGTGGGGTTAAGGATATCATAGTTGAAATCGAGATGAAAAAGTGGACATGAGCTGGGCATGTAGTGTGTAGGCATGATAACCACTGGTCATTAAAGATAATTGACTGACATATAATATAGATATATAACAGCCGCTACAACACGGCTGTATGAACTGACGCATTGGTCATATCGCTCGCCACTGCCGCAACCACTAGGCTCCACTGTCACATTATGCACCTCTGTCTCACGCCACTTCTGTCCGCTAGTCGTCTTCATCACTTTCTCCATCAATGCCAACTACATTTTTTGCTCCTGCCGACCTCTGAGCAGACCTCACTACGGCCGGTCACCGTCCCCTGCTCGTCGTCAGTCCCGGTCGCCCCCACATGGTCGTGCTGCCTCCGCGATATATTCGCAGCACCTCCGACCAGAAAAATAGGCCTTGCAGCTTCTGGAGGTGGGGCTGCGTTGACGACCTTCGTAAGGAGTCCTCGCTTAACGGTAACGACGAACCGAAACCTTTTGGACGTTACTGTAGACAATGTTCGTGTAAACACGTTGATAGATACTGGCGAACATGTGTCCATTATGAGTGCTAAGCTTTGCCGCTGACTAAAAGGAATTGTCACGCCCGCCCTCAACCAAGCTGTACGAGTCGCCGATAGAAAACTGCCGCAACCCTTGGCATGTGCTCTGCGCGAGATTCTATTGGGAAGAGAAGCGATGTCGTTCTTTTCGCCGTTATCGAACATTGCCCTCAAGAACTCATTCTTGGTACGAAGTGTCTTAGTACGAAGTGTCAGAGAGACGATGTGTTTCTCTGACAGAACGGCGAGTCTCTCAATTTTTCTATTTTTTGTGGATAACATTGTTTTCACCAGCCAAGTGCGGGTTCCTGCCGGCGTGCGATGGAGATGGAGTCGCACACGCGTCCGCCAGACCCCACGAATCCCGCGGAAGCCACCTTTAGGAAGCGCAACGGCGCCGAGAGCGACACTGACAGCGACGATGCCATCAACTATTATGTCAGCAGTGAAGAGTCCGGTGACGACACCTTCGAGCTGGTGAGGAGCCGCAAGGCGAAGAGACGGTTTCTGAGCACGCCATCTGATTTGAGTGCGTCCACCATGAGACCTTCACGTGGTATCGAGGCATTCACCGTCCTGTTCATGCCAGTTCTCGCCATGGACAATATGAGGCGCCTCAACAGGCAAGCCGTGTCTGCACAACTGGAGGCGCTCGTGCCAAACGAAATCAAAGACGTCAGAGTGAATACGTGCAAGAATGTTCTAGCCATTGACGTTAACCACGCGGCTGCGCTGGACATATTGCGCAAGGTCACAGAGCTCAATGGCATGGCAGTCTGCTCTCACATACGGATCGGCAAAGAAGTCATCACTGGAGTAATTTATGATGTTGACGAGACCATTGTCAACACAGACTTGCCAATCCTGATCAAGCCCGCCACAGAAGGTACCATCATAACAAGTGCTTTTCGTCTCGGCACGTCACGTTGCGTGAAGATCATATTCAAGGGTGAAACCCTCCCGTCATACGTGAAGGTGGGACACTTTCGGCACGCTGTTCATCCCTTCGTACCGAGGCCACTTCAGTGCGGAATTTCAGTGCGAACATTTCAGTGCGAAGTTGGGTCACGTGAGCAGCGTGTGCAAGAACACCACCGTTTGTGCCCGATGCACTGAACCTCACGCCACTAGGACATGTCAATCCAATACTCGAAAATGTTCGAATTGTGACGGGCCTCACGATGCATCTTCGAAGGACTGCCCGATAATTCGAAGGGAAATGGCAGTGCTTAAGGGAATGGTTTGGGATCACTCGTCTCACCGGGAAGCAGCCGCATCTGTTAGACGACAACGATCGCGTCATCGACGGCGCTCCAAGACATCCAAGACACCGTTGTCCCGTGAACCACGCTCAAAGTCGCCTCCACTTCTGTCTCCCAGAACAAGCGCAGTCGGGTTGAAGGATAAAGAAGCGGCCAACAGCGACACAGCTGACGCCTGGCCGGAGCTAACTCGACTACACGACACTAGAGAGCGGCATATACTTCAGCAGTGAAGCACTCCTCGTCCAAATTCTCTAAACCATCAGAAGAGGATAAACAAATAGTCGCCATGGTCAGCTCCCTCGTGAGCACCGTTCATTTGTTCGTGAAGAGGGTGGAAACACTAATGGCACGAAGCGCATTGCAGCTGGTGGATACCATTAGCCCGGTCATAGAAAGCCTTCAGAAGTCGATTGCTTAAGAAGATTAACAGCAGAACCATGGCTTATCAACGGAAACAGCTATCGTTTGCAGATGATATTCGAAACGCCTTCATATTTCAATGGAATGGGAGAGGCCTGAGGTCCCAGATATCGGATTTCCGGCAGTTCGTGTTTAAAAACCGCTTCCCGATAATAGTAATCTGTGAGCCGAGCTCGTCGACTGTAAGAATATCAGGATACGAGTCTTTCGCCTCAACCACGAATGGAAGTAGCAGCAATGTTATTGTTTACATTCGCAAGGACCTTACTTATTTCGCCCATGCTATATCGCCAGATGACGATAACCAGTACGTGTGCATTACTCTGAAGAAGCGGTTGGCTTTTACACCCATTGGCGTATATATATCCACCACAAGGCCATTTGATTGTAAGAGAATAACAGAAATTATGGCAGATATTCCAGGCCCTTGTATTGAGACTGGTGATTTCAATGCACATCACCCGATATAGGGAAGCTTGTGGACAAACTCGAAGGGGCGCTCACTGATATCGTTTGTATCAGACCACAACCTGCGCCTTCTGAGTAATGGTAGCCCGACATACCTGCGAGGAACGAAGTACAGGAGCTGCCTCGACCTGAAACTGGTGTCGTGTTGCCTAAGTTCAAAAGTGCGGTGGTTTACAGATATCGAAACCCATGGTAGCGACCACATTCCGACTTATTTCAGCACTGATGGTCAAGAGACTTCGTCCTCACCGGTCAATCGGTATATAGACTGGACACTTTATGAAGATCGAGTGAAGGACACGTGCAGAAATGATTCCTCGTTTGGGTTAGAAGAAGTAATTGTAGATACAATGAAAAATTGTATGCGCCACTTCACCCGCTCACAGAAGTCACGGAGCTTCACATCAAATTAGAAAGGCTTCGAGCCTTACGTAGACATGCTGTGAGAAGTTACCAATGTACCAAGTCAATTCTTGATCTCAGAGTAGCAAGGCGTATGCAGAAAAAAATACAATGCCGAATAGACAAGCTGCAGGATCAAAGATACCCACGTAAGCCATTGTCTCATGTATGGAGAAATCTACAGGGTCTTCGCTCAGGCGCCATGCAACGTCATCTAATCAAGGCTCTCGCATTTCGTCTCAACCGCCGTGAAATCGACGTTGCAGGAGATTTTTGCGCGAAAATCTTCGACGGGACAGTCCTATTCTTCGATGTGCTTTTATGCGATATCCCCGGTTCACGGGATATAAGTACGGATGCTCCATTTTCTATGGAAGAGCTAGAAGCTGCACTGACACTGTGTAGGCTTTCTTCTTCACCAGGGCCCGATGGGATAACGTATACGGCTCTGCGTCACTTAGGCCAAGCAGCTAGACGACAACTGCTAAATTTATTTAATCGGTCATGGGAAGATGGCATCGTACCTCAAGAATGGAAACGGAGCCGTCTTGAGCCACTTCTAAAAGCAGAGAAATCTCCTCTGGTGGTGACATCATACCGGCCTGTAGCTCTCGCCAGCTGCGTTGGGAAACTCAAGGAGCACATGATTCTCACGCGCCTGGAATGGTTCCTTGAACGGTACAACATTTACCCCGACTCCGTGGCGGGACTTCGACGAGGCCGTTAATTGATTGACAACGTCATCGATTTGGTGTCATCAGTAGAATAGCAGAAATTTGGGAAACGACTGGCACTTGCGCTCTTTCTTGATGTGAAAGGTGCATATGACAACGTTTACCATCAAACTATATACAAGACACACCGCTGTTAATTGAACTGGGAGGGCGAATGGTTCGATGGACTTGAAGCTACCTGACACGAAGATCTTTTTTTGTATACACTGAAGATGGCCCTACCTCAGACCACTACACGTGCCGTGGCGTCCCTTAAGGTGGCGTTTTAAGCCCAGTTCTTTTCATCTTGTCTTGCTTGGCCTGGCGGAAGCTCTCCCGGAAAGTCAGTGTTTCAATATACGCTGATGAAATCTGTGTTTGGGCATCTGCTTTGACACGCCTACAAGTTCGAGCAAGAATACAGAGGGCAGCGTCGCAAGCATCTGACTATGTTCGCACGCAAGGCCTAACAGTCTCAACAGAAAAATTTGCCTTCACGCGCAAGGTGATGACAAGTTAGCCGATAAGTATTAATGACCAGCCCATCTCTTACAAGCGCAGCCATCGTTTTCTAGGTGTCAATGTTAACCGCGACCTCTCCTGGAGCCTTCACGTGACTAGCTTGAAAGCGAAACTGGTATCTATTGCCCACGCCCTGAAAGTCATCGCTGGAAAAAGATGGGGTCCGTCATTAAGTTCCATGCTACAGCTTTACCAAGCACTTTTTATTAGTGAACTGCGCTACAGTTCTCCTCTGCTTACTAAAACTTGCAAGACAAACATTCGAGCACTTCAGAGCATGCAAGCACAGGCGCTACGTGTTTATCTCGGCCTGCCACTAACTACCTCAACTGCTGGAACAGTTATATTGGCTCGGGATCATCCGGTTACGACCTACGTCGCAACCGACGTGCTGAGAGCGCATATTCGGCACATTTCACGGATGGTTTTGAGCCATTTATTATTTCTGCCAGAAGAACGACCGCTGGCGTCGTTCTCTAATGTCGTCAGCTCCCACCGCGATTTGCTACTGTCCGGTTTTATACCCTTGGCGCGTTCACCGTTCTCCTTGTGAAGCCTACGACAACCCGACGTGCGCCTTTCCGTCCCAGGAATAAGAAATAGAAAAGTACTTTCGGCCTTGACCTTGAAGCAAGCGACTCTAGACTGTGTACACACTTTTTACGCTGACAGAATCCACGTGTACACGGATGGATCTACCAACCAGAGTAGCTCCACCGGCGCCACCGTTATTCCATCGCGACACATCAACACCACTTACAAGTTTTGTCACGTGAGCCCATCGACTGGTTCGGAAATTGTTGCCCTACGAGGTGCCATCGATTATATCAAGCAACAACCGGCTAATCAATGGGCAGTATTTTGTGACTCCAAGGCGGCTCTACAATGTCTGTCGTCGGCACTTCGTCGTGGGTCGTACGAACAACTGGTATGGGAGATCAGGGAAATGCTGCACTATGCGAGCGAACAAGGACATAACGTTGTGTTCCAGTGGATACGAAGTCTTTGTGGTATCTCCGGCAACGACATCGTCGATGAAGCAGCCAGAAATGCACACGTACAAACAAACCTTGTGTCCGTACCTTTATCTAGGATTGAAACAGCTAGATACCTAAGTAAGCTGGCGCAGGACATGACACTCCAGAAGTGGCAGTCATCACAGTTCGCCATCATCGACTATATTTTCTCAATCCATCTTTACGACTGCGGCTACCCTCTGGTCTTTCTAGGTAGGAACGTACAGTGTTGTGCCGTCTGCGTCTGGGCGTAGCCTTCACCAATGCCTACTCATTTAAGATAGGGATGGCCGACAGCGCGGAGTGCAACGACTGCGCCGTCAATGAGACTATTGAACACATCTTATGTTACACCCGGCATACACAAACGAGAGGCTTCACCTGCGCAGTGTTTTAAATCAACTGGACAAAAGTAATTTCACTGTCGAGAAAGTATTGGGACCATGGCACTGCCCATCGAATT
This sequence comes from Rhipicephalus microplus, assembly GCF_013339725.1. Lineage (NCBI taxonomy): Eukaryota > Metazoa > Arthropoda > Arachnida > Ixodida > Ixodidae > Rhipicephalus > Rhipicephalus microplus. The sequence continues at coordinate 72,434,867 of NC_051169.1, forward strand.
TCCGAAAGGCAAAGAAAGTACTGTTGCATTTTCACAAAGACGCCAGACTGTTTCATCGTTTGTGATGGTGAAACTGTTACGCGTCGGCCCAGTCAGTGACCTTTTCTCTTATCCTCTATAACTTTCCTTCCCCACTCCCCTTCCCCAGTGCATGGTAGCCTACCGGGTCTTAGCCCTGGTTAACCTCCCTGCCTTTCTCCTTGTGTTCTCTCCCTATAGTTACGCACTCTGCCCTCTCCATCTCCATGGGCTCTCTCCATCTTGATTTACCTCTCTTTTCCGACCCGACCAGCCTACCGCAAACCAGCCTCTGCTGCATTGATTTCATGCGCCTCCCGCCTAACTCTGTCACACGCACAAACTTATCCTCCACGCCACCAGTACCTGACGGTGATTACATGGTGGCCCCGATTTCTGTCGCGATGCTTACGCACGGGGTTGCTGTGCCGCATATAATTCCGGCGATTGCTCGAAACCACTTTGCTTCCGCATTTCAACTACTCACTAAGCACCAAAGTTCTACCACAGGCTATCTCCCTGGCCAAAATCCGCTCTCTAAGACGGCCATCGGATTTGATGAATGCTGCAGCTCAGTCAGTGGTTCAACTCCATCACGTTTTTCGGGTGCCGACATCAGACCTCACGTCTGAGCAAGCTGCAGCACTTTGCCACGTTCTTGAGGGCTATCGTGGCATTTTCGACTTTGCCAGCACTTCTTTCAGACCATCGTCACCCACGGCATCAATACTGGCCACGCGACTCTTATTTACTGACGCCCATAGCGTGTTTCCACGTTGGAGCGTTCAATAATACGACAGGAAGACGGGAAGATGCTTGTGAAATACATTGTCGAACCTTCATGCAGCCCTGGGCTTCGGCCGTCATCCCTGTTAAAAAGAATGGAACGTGCCGCTTTTGCGTGGATTACCGTCACCTCAACAAAATTACAAAAAAAACATGTTTATCCTCTGCCTCGCATCGACGACGCCCTCGACTCCCTGTAAGGTGCTACCTATTTTTCAACAATTGACCTTCTGTCAGGCTACTTGCAGATATCCGTCGACGAGATGAACCGCAAGAAGACCACATTCATCACTGCTAATGGTCTTTATCAGTTTAAGGTGATGCCCTTTGGTCTCTGCAATGCGCCAGCCACATTTGAAAGAATTATGTACTCATTGCTCTAAGGGTTGAAATTGTCCACCTGATTGTGTTACCTTGACGATGTTATTGCTTTTCACCCACATTCGACTCCCATATCGGTCACTTACCAGATATTATTGACGTTTCCGTCAAGCCGGACTCCAGTCGAACGTTTCTAAGTGCCACTTCACTCGTCGTTGAATCTCCGTGCTTGGTCACCTTGTTCATGCCCAAGGCTTGCGTCCAGACCCAGAAAAAATTCACGCAGTTACAAACTTTCCCGTTCCGAGGGCCACAAATGGTGTCCGCAGTTTTGTGGGGTTGTGTTTCTGTTTCAGACGCTTCCTTAAGAACTTTGAAACCGCTGCACGCCCACTCACTGACCTCCTGAAGAAAGACACCTCGTTTTACTGGGGCCATGACCAAGCGTCATCGTTTTCCCAACCTACGGCCCTGCTTACAACGCTACCAATATTGGCCCACTTTGATCTGTCGACCCAAACAAGGTTCGCACAGACACCAGTGGACACGGCATAGGAGCTGTGATATGGCAGCACCAACGGGGACATGATCGTGTTATAGCCTAAGCAAAGTCGACTGCTAACTCCAGCCGAGCGCAACTATTTCATTACGGAGCGCGAGTGCCTCGCCCTTACGTGGGCAGTCGCCAAGTTCCGACCATATGTGTACGGGCGCTCATTCCGTGTTGTCACTGATCACCATGTGCTCTGCTTGCTAGTCTCCCTTAAGGACCCCACAGACGTCTCACTCGTTGGGCCCTACGCCTTCAAAAATACACGTTCTCTCTAATGTGTAAAACAGGGCGATTACATTAGGATGCAGATTGTTTATCCCGCTACCCTGTGGACGAAGCAACCGATACTGACACTGTTGCAGACGCTTTTTCCGTGTCGCAAATGCTGAACATTGGCGAAGAGCAACGTCGGGATGCTTCTTTACGAGCCATCATTGACAAACTGAAGTCAACGCCTCGCGATCCGTCCCTACGAATGTTTTTGGTGAAAGACGGGATCCTATGTCGCCTAACCTTGATTCTTTCGGATCAGACTTACTTCCTGTCATTCCAGCGCACCTGCGTTCCACTGTCCTCCACCAACTTCATGACGCTCCCATGACGGGCAATTTGGGCGTTTCTCGCACATACGATTGTGCACGACGTCGGTTTTTTTTGGCCTGGACTTCCCCGCTCTTTTTGACGCTATGTCACCGCTTGTGAGCCATGCCAGCGTCGCAAAACGCCGTCTGCCCTTCCAGCTGGCTACTTTCAGCCAATTGACGTTCTCGATGAACCTTTTTTTTCGAGGTCATCTCCAGCTGCTGGGTCCTTTTCCACTATCCACCGCCGGAAATAAATGGATTGCTGTTGCCACAGACTACGCGACGTGGTACGCAATCATACGAGCACTCCCAACTAGTTGCGCTACCGACGTTGTGGACTTTCTGCTGTACGACATAATGTTAGTGCGCGGAGCTCCCCGCCAACTTCTCACCGACCATGGCCGCATGTTCCTCTCAGCTGTCGTTCACGAAATCCTGAGGTCTTGCCATACCAAGCACAAACTTACTACTTCCTACCACCCCCGGTCGAATGGCCTCACGGAGCGCCTCAACAGGACCATAATCGATATGCTCGCCCAATACTTTGCGCCAGACCACCAGAATTGGGGCACCCATTTTCCGTATGTGATGTTCACCTACAATTCCTCCCGTCACAACACCGCCTGCTATTCGCTCTTCTATCTCCTATATGGCCGTTACCTAACGCAACCCTTAAACACTTTGCTATCCGCGGCCACTGAATATGCCAGGGAAGCCATCGCCACGCCGACCACGTGTGCCAAGTCGCCCGTAACCGTCTACAGGCCTCACAGGCGCACCAACGACAGCTCTGCGATTCTCATCGTAGGAACGTGTACTTTTCCCCGGGTTCTCTCGTGCTCTTCTGGTCACCTACTTGGCGTGTGGGACTGTCTGACAAACTGTTGTCGCCCTACACTGGAACATTCCGCATCGTTTGCCAAGTGACAAACTTCACGTACGAAAATGTCCCAACTGATTCAACAAAGTCCTCGTCAGCTCCGAGCGACACCAGTAACGTGGCTTGGCTAAAGCCCTATTACCCCCCTTAGACATCACCTGCGTAGATTAAGCACCGGGACGGTGTTTTTATCACCGGGGGATATGATACATAACAGCCGCTACAACGTGGCTGCATGAAAAAAGAGTACGAAGTTAGTTTTTCGTTGATGCTGTACTGGCGCCATCTCACTCGTCGAGTTCTGTGCATTGTGAATAGATGATTAAAGTAGTTACTTGTAACAATATGAGAGCATTATAATCTTACTTGCGATGAGTGCAGTTCCTGCGCCCGTACGAGCAACTGACAATCATATCCTCAAATTGAGTAGTCAGTGTTTCCAATCGTTGGTAGCGAGAACTGCTCAGCTGCGCCATCCACGCGGTCAGCTGCATCTGCGTCGCTGTGTCCTCAGGGTTAGGCTGCAGAAAATGTTGCACGCTATCATGAGAAAATATTTTCCGGCATTTTGCACCCTAATGTCGAACACCTTTCGCGTGTTTTTGTGGGTGCGTGCTTTCTTGCAGTGAAGTTATTTTACTAAAAGTGTCCTATAGCCACTGCAAAGTAGATCTTAACCCGCGAAGGTGTTTAGTGGTCTCATTGTATAAGAAAAAGAAACGTTCCTACGAGTTTTTGAAGGCATTTTGTTTTAGGCAGACATAGATTACTTGTCTATGTCTGCCTAAACAGCATCCCATAGGCTAACCGAAGGCCCAACTCCGTACTCTCTAGGCCATTAATTAAGGGGGTAATCAGCAGAAATCTCATTTCATTAAAACATTTTTATAAAAATAACCGCAAACTTGACTGATACACCGCAGATACCTACCTTTAGAACATAACAATCCGCTTCTTCTTGTGAAAAAAGTATTTCGATAGCTTTAGCCAATTAAAAGGTATGCAGTTAGAAAGAAGTTAAAGAGAAACGCTAATAAACGTGAGGCGCCCGTGTCTTCCCTCGCCCTCGCTCAGAGGAGGAGGGTGGCTCACTGCTCGGGCAAAAGGTACGCCCGTCAAATCAAGGCCTCGGACCACATTTTTTTCCCTTACGATCGCTTTTAACTTGGGTAATAACCTACCGGCAAACTACTAACTCATACAGTGCAAAGCCCTAGTAGTAGACCTGTCGCCGCTCAGGTTTCATCAGGACAGGTGTAATAGTTCCGGAGCTATATCGTGATCAAAATTATGCCTAATCACTAAAAAGATTAATTTGGAAACATCACCTCACGAACGAATTTAAATTTTCTCCGCTTAATACACTAATAAACAGAATTGCTTAATTTTGCGCAGTTGCGAATGAACAAGTCTAGAAATGCATCTCTCGTGAGTGATGTGCCGCGTCTACTGACACACACTAACACATTCGGAAAATTCAGCTTAAGACTGTCTTATGACCATTACTTCTGAATTTAAATAAGGTAGAAGTACATGGGAGGATCCTTGGAACATAAGCTGGCGCTGGAGCCAAGATTTTGAAAAGCAAACTTATTCAAATGTTGGCTTCAGCAACACACCAAGAACTTTTCGTTGCTTGTACCGTGTCCAACATGTAGAGTGTTTCAGCAGATATGTTTGAAGTCCTTTTAAATACAGAAATGACTAGATCAATTAGGCAACATATGCAAGACTGTGTTTACGGCTGTGGCAGTCATGTGTTAAAATAACTACAGGCTGTGATTCGATGACAAAATATAAAAATTGGACCAGGGTTTATGGACAAGACAGCTAAAGCAGGGATCCTACCTCTAGGATGAAAGTGTGTGTTATCCGAGAAGCACACAACTAATTCTGTACATGCCAAAAACTTATGCACTCTAATGAGTGATGAAAACATTTTCACTGAAAATTTAAAATGAAGTGCGAAATACTAGAACTACCAAATTCCTATTGCAGACTAATTACTATTTACTGTCATGTAAAAATTAGACAAGTGTCCATTCTAGGCTGTGCCATGGCTCACTGAAGCACACTGTATGTTTTCGAATAGCTCTCGCCCACAGCACAAAGTGAATATATGTGTGCCTAATATATAATGTAGTAATATATATAAGTGAGCTGCTTATTTTCGGTTATTAGCTAATTTTTGTAAACAACTATTGTAACAAGCACCTGTGTACATTAAAAAAAACCTCGTCTGTTTTAGCACTATGCAATGATAGTGCTAAATCAGCAGCGATGGCGTAGTGATTAGATTCGCCTCGCATGCAAAAGGTCCGTGGTTCAAATCCCGGTGCCGCGCAGTTCCCAACCGGATAAAAAAAATCCGCATGGTGATGGAACTGCATTACGAGGCCTGGGGTGCGGCCTCATCGGTAACCACCGCCGGGAACGCACTCCCTCACCAGAGAAGGATTGGCCACCCTGGAGCAGTATCTGGCCGCTACCTGCCACATGCAAACGTCAAATAACTCACGGCCCTCAGTCCCCAGCAGCTGCGAAGCAACTGACCACGGCGGCGGTCAGATCTGCAACGCAGCAGAGGGTGCTAAGAATCTCTGGATCCGGACAGGCCACCATTGGAACCTGAACTTGACAACGTTTAACGCTAGAACCTTATCTAGTGAGGGAAGTCTAGCTGTACTATTCGAGGAGCTAGAGGGTGTTAAATGGAATATAATAGGGCTCAGTGAGGTTGGCAGGACAGATGAGGCCTATACGGTGCTACAGAATGGCCACGTCCTTTGCTATCGGGGCTTGGCTGACAGAAGAGAACTGGGAGTTGGGTTCCTAATTCACAGAAACATAGCTGGCAACATAGAGGAATACTATAGCAATAATGAAAGGGTGGTAGGTATCGTAATTAAACTGAATAAAAGATACAAGATGAAGGTGGTACAGGCCTACGCGCCTACATCCAGCCATGATGACGCTTCAGTTGAAAGCTTCTATGAAGACGTGGAATCGGCAATGAGTAAGGTAAAAACACAGTATACAATACTGATGGGAGACTTTAATGCAAAGGTAGGGAAGAAGCAGGCTGGAGACCAGGCCGTAGGAGATTATGGCAATGGTACTAGAAACGCCAGAGGAGAGCTACTAGTAGAATTCGCAGAACGCAATAATTTACGGATTTTAAATACCTTCTACCGAAAACGAGGAAACCGCAAATGGACATGAAGGAGCCCTAATGGCGAAAATAAGAACGAAATAGACTTTACAATGAGGCCCCGCCGCGGTGGTCTAGTGGCTAAGGTACTCGGCTGCTGACCCGCAGGTCGCGGGTTTGAATCCCGGCTGCGGCGGCTGCATTTCCGATGGAGGCGGAAATGTTGTAGGCCCATGTACTCAGATTTGGGTGCACGTTAAAGAACCCCAGGTGGTCTAAATTTCCGGAGCCCTCCACTACGGCGTCTCTCATAATCATATAGTGGTTTTGGGACGTTAAACCCCACATATCAATGAAAGACTTTACAATGAGTTCACACCAAGGCATCGTGCAGGATGTGGAAGTGGTTGGCAAGGTACGATGCAGTGACCATAGAATGGTATGGTCTCGAATTCGCCTAGACTTGAGAAAGGAACGACAGAAACTGATACGCAAGAAGCCAATCAATGAGCTAGCACTGAGAGGGAAAGTATAGGAATTCAGAGTCTCGCTTCAGAACAGGTACTCGGCTCTTAGTGAGGAAACCAACCTTAGAATAGATACAATGAATAATAATCTGACGAGTATGATTACGGAGTGTGCAGTGGAAGTTGGATGCAGGGTAGTTAGACAGGACACTGGCAAGCTTTCCCAGGAAACGAAGAATCTCATTAAGAAGCGCCAAATCATGAAAGTTTCAAGTACAACAGACAAAATAGAACTGGCAGAGCTTTCGAAGTTGATTAATAGGCGTAAGGTATCCGATGTAAGAAGGTATAACATGGAGAGAATTGAACACGCTCTGAAAAACGGAGGAAGCGTCAAAGCAGTGAAGAGGAAACTTGAGATAGGCAAAAATCGGATGTATGCACTAAGGGACAAAGAGGGCAAAATAACTACCAATATGGATAGGATAGTTGAAATAGTGGAGGAGTTTTACAGAGATCTGTACAGTAGCAGGGACAACCACGACTTTAATACTATAAGAACTAGCAGTAACCCAGATGACACCACACCAGTAATGATAGAAGTCAGAAAAGCTTTGGAGAGCATGCAAAGAGGCAAAGCTGCTGGTGAGGATCAGGTAACATCATATCTGCTGAAAGATGGAGGACAGATTGTGTTAGAAAAACGAGCCACCCTGTTTACGAGGTGTCTCCTGACGGGAAGAGTACCAGAGTCTTGGAAGAACGCTGACATCATCTTAATACATAAGAAAGGAGATGACAAGGACTTGAAGAATTACAGGCCGATTAGCTTGCTCTCTGTAGTATACAAGGTATTTACAAAGGTAATTGCTAACAGAGTAAAGAAAACATTAGAATTCAATCAACCAAAGGAACAAGCAGGGTTTCGAACAGGCTACTCAACAATCGACCACATTCATACTATCAATCAGGTAATAGAGAAATGTTCAGAATATAACCAACCACTATACATAGCCTTCATAGATTACGAGAAGGCGTTTGATTCAGTAGAAATATCAGCCGTCATACAGACACTGCGGAATCAGGGCGTAGATGAAGTATATATAAACATACTGGGAAAAATCTACAGGGGATCAACTGCTACCATAGTGCTTCATAAAGAAAGCAACAGAATACCAATCAAGAAGGGTGTAAGGCAGGGGGACACAATCTCCCCAATGCTATTTACCGCGTGCTTACAGGAGGTTTTCAGAAGCCCAGGATGGGAACAGCTAGGGATAAGAGTTAATGGAGAGTACCTTAGTAACCTGCGCTTCGCCGATGACATTGCATTGCTGAGTAACTCAGAGGACGAATTGCAACTCATGATTACGGAGTTAGACAAGGAGAGCAGAAAGGTGGGTCTTAAAACGAATCTGCAGAAAACGAAAGTAATGTACAACAATCTCGGAAAAGAGCAGCGCTTCGAGATAGGTAATAGTTCACTTTAAGTTGTAAAAGACTATGTCTATTTAGGCCAGGTCATAACCGCGGAGACGAACCACGAGATTAAAGTAACTAGAAGAATAAGAATGAGGTGGAGCACATTTGGCAAGCACTCTCAAATTATGACAGGTAAATTGCCACTATCCCTCAAGAGAAAGGTATATAACAGCTGTATCTTGCCGGTACTTAGCTACGGAGCAGAAGCCTGGAGACTTACAAAGAGGGTTCAGCTTAAATTGAGGACGACGCAGCGAGCAATGGAAAGAAAAATGGTAGGTGTAAACTTAAGAGACAAGAAGAGAGCAGAGTGGATTAGGGAACAAACGGGGGTTAAGGATATCATAGCTAAAATCAAGAAGAAGAAATGGACATGGGTTGGGCATGTAGTGCGTAGACAGGATAACCGCTGGTCGTTACGGGTAACTAACTGGATTCCCAGAGAAGGCAAGCGGGTTAAAGGGAGACAGAAGGTTAGGTGGGCAGATGAGATCAACACGTTTGCGGGTATAAATTGGCAGCAGCAAGCACAGGACCGGGTTAACTGGCGGTACATGGGAGAGGCCTTTGTCCTGCAGTGCATGTAGTCAGGCTGATGATGATGATGATGATGATGATGATGAGACAAGTCGTAGTAAACGTCTTTGCAACTCTAGGAATGGCCTGAACAGTGCCCCTGAAGCACGCACTGCGTTTTCACGAGCTGCTTCGCTGCGAGATGCACAGCTACACACTTCAGCGCTGGACCAAAGCGGAACGGCGAAACCGGCGACTTCACAAATCGTACCCAGTAAGAAGGTTCCGCATGCCACCTAAATTGAAGCGACACCGCAACTACGATCCACCGCATTCGTCTAGGTGGGGCGTATACACAAGGCGTTACGCACATGTCATCGGCTGCAGTGACACCGGTCCACATTGTGAACACTGTGATGTGCCAGAAACACTTGAGCACATGCTATGTGATTGCCCAGCATACGCTCGTGAACGACGAACACTGATTCCTTGTACTGAACGATTTCACAGTAGGTCACTAACTGATGAGACCATGTTGAGCGCCTGACACCAACAGTGCAACTGTGGTCAAAAGAGCGGTTGCAACCGTTTTAAAAGCAACTGGACTATATGCGTGGCTGTAAAATTTTTCTAAGCTGAAATGGATTGTATATACTCCTCTCTCGGTCTCACCTTCGTCACCCATTACTCTTTCTCTTCCCCTTTTCCCTTCCTCAGTCAAGAGTAGCAGGATAGAGCAGACTATCGCTCAGGCCAACCTCTCTGCCTTTCTGTAAATAAACCAGTCTCTTTCTCTTGCGTTTATTACAATCTGAAAAAAAAGAACCCCATCGAAAAATTATGTTTATGCCTCACTCTTGCCTATTAATTGTAATTGCGCTCGTGGAAGAAACACGGCACAGTATTTTTATTTGGTCACTTCACCTGACAGCGCTAAGCTCACTGTTGTACTACAGAGTAGGTGTATACCAAGGCTTTTTTAGGAGCCATAAATTAGGACTATTGTGCCATCATCATCATAATCATCATCATCCTCATCGTCATCCCACATATTTTCGCGGGATGTACGTTACGTGAGTAGCAAAATTGAAAATTATGGGTTTACAGAGGCACCATTACTCGCAGCTACTGTGCTCGTCCTGTAAACGCCTCCAGTTTACGTGTAAACTGTGCGGGTTACGATTAGACCATCGATTAAGATATCAAACATACGCCATCTCGCCGCCAACTAAGATTTACTGAATTATCTCTAAAGAAACAAATGATCAAAACTGAAAGCCAACGCTGCAGAGAAAGTAACACTTGAAGGCCAAGCTCACTTTGTAAAAGATTGTGTCGTTCCCGCACAGCCTTCGGTGCAGTTGCTCCGGCATTTCTTGCGAAGAGGCCAATTCCGACGTACACAGCGCCGCCTTCTTCAAGGGGTTCACGTTGCACACCGTGACTGCGGGGAAATGCAGGGAATCCTCCTCTTCGTAGCTGTAGTCGAACGAGACGGGAAACCTTCCGTACTCTAAGAAGACCTGCGCACAGCGCGGGCAGCTCGTAAGTTTACGTAGGAATTCGGCGCGTCCCGTGAATACTGTCATAGAGCCATATGGGTTGACTGTGACTGCGGTAAGCCCAAGTTTTAACTGAGGTCCCGCTGAAACATTTAACTGTATTATGTGGGGTTTTACGTCTCAAAGCAAAGATATGATTATGAGAGACACCGGTATAGTGGAGGGCTCCGGAAATTCGGACCATCTGGAGTTCTTTAACATACACTGACATCGCATATTACGCGGGCCTCTGCCATTTCGCCTACATTGAAATGCTACTGCCACCGCTGGGATCGAACTTGCAACCTTGAGGTAAGCAGCCGAGCATCCTAGCCATTGATCCACCGAGGCGGACTGCCACCTTGACTTCTTGTGGCACGAGAGGTAAGCAGTAGAAAAAAGAAAAGAAAGTAAACTGAGAAAAAATAGCCGCAACAATGCATAACTGTTAACGTTAAAGCGCAGTGGTTCTTGCCAAGCGTTGCCTAATGACTGTTTCTTTTATCAAGCTAAAGTATCATCATACCATGCTGTTAACCATTACAGGGACAATAAAGACAAACAATGAGTTGTTTTGTATTGATAAACTGCCCTCTGAAAACCCTGAAGTTGTAATTTATTTTAATAGTTAGGTTCTTTATGAAGGGAGAAAATCAGGGATGAATTTTTCATTTTCCAATTTCACGCCACAATCTCCGCGTGTGACGTAAGAAATTCCACAATGTACTTTTCCTATTTTTGCGAAATTGGCTCAATGAAATTTTGTGACACTTCGTATGTTAAGTTCATGGCACCCACTAAATACAATGTGGTTCAATTTTATTGTTTAGGAAGGTTCGTAGGACCCAGTAACTAAACGCCTTCAAAAATTGATGACATCACAGTTTTTGATGCGGGAATCTCAAAGTGGCATCTTCACCCGCAGTTTTTTTAGGGCGTTTTCTCGCCTTGTAAGCGTCGTGTTGCGGTAAAAGTGGTGTTTTACGGATTGCGAAATTTTGATGCGGTAGCGTTAGAGAGCTCGTGTCACAGAAATTCCGCCGTCGGTGTCGGTCCCATTGGTTGTGAGGGAAAAATCGTCCATGAGCGAAAAAGCTCGTTACAGTGATCGCTGAGAGAAGCCACTACTTGTCCACGCGTGCGCACGTGACTACACTGAAAAAACCACGCATTTTGAAGAAAAGAAAGAAAAAAGGCCTCAACGTCGCGAGGCACGGGTGGTATAGTTTCTTTGCCCCTGCCGGCCCTCCCTGCTTAGCTTCCAGCGCTTTTGTCGGGACGAGAGAAGAGAGAATCCAATTGCAGCCTGTGATAATCCTTTGTAACTACACTCGCACTCGACGTATTCTTAAAATTTTTGCGGCTGTTGAATTCGTGAGGCAATAAGTTCTTCTAGTAAATTCATTTCATGGTTACCTGAAAAAGTGTTTCAGAGCCCCTTTAACGAATTTTGTTCGACAGGTGTCACGATGAAAATGAGCCCATTCGGCAATTTTTAGGCGCATTTGAGAGGCCTCAAACTGCGCCAAAAAAGGCCGAGATGGTGCAGCCATAGCCGCTAAAAACACACGGGAACTTTCAAACAGCTCTAACGATAGACACCTATGTCCATCTAGCAGAAAAACCTATCATGCTGTTCTAGAGGCGTTGATGAAGCAAACATCAAACGCTAATAATGTGCTGCCATCTGTGAGGCATTGTCAGACTCTTTGTGGCCTCTGAGATGGTAAGAGCGCGGTGTGTATCTTGGAGGCCATGAGACTCTTGCTTTAGATCACGGCGTGCTTTAGATAAAAAACCTGTATGTACCATTCGCACGCGCGCGCTGGTACAATCTACTGTGTGCGTGCATGCGTGCGTGTGTGTCTGTAACAAAACCTATTAGTAAATATGCACTTAGCGGTTGAAGGGCGCTGTAGAGGCCGGATTTCGCTATTGCGTTCAACTGTTAAAGGCGAAGCTTAAGGGTCGCCTAATTTTTTACCTTACTAATATGCGAAAACGCGTTCTGCTCTTTAGCGTATCTTTAGCAGTGCCTTGTGGCGAGGTACCTTAACTGAGGCGTCGGTGGAACGCTTGACATTAGGCTAAAATTGGCGATGAAGGATTTTATAGAGGACCTGACATTAAGCGGAGATATGGAAGCTTGAACCACAGTTGTTCTTTGGTTTTGGCCACTGAGACTAGACACATGCCTTGCATTGATCGTGTTCTGGCCGCCTCTAGCATACTCAATAATGGTTAATCCCCAAAGTATGAACACATCCGGATAATAGCTTTCGTGCACTCGTAGGTGGGCCCATCGTAACAACCAAGAGGTGCTTCAGTGCCCCAAACTGCTTAAAGTGATATGCGTGGTAGTTGCGCCGATTATCCTTCCCTTACATCGTAGCACGTTAAGCAGGTTTTAGCCTTTTCACCATTGTGCGAATTTTAAAATAAACCTTTTACATTGATTGCAGGGTTTATCAATGAATGCATGATGGGAATTAACGACACACTAGAGTTTTCACAGGCGCGCAGGTCGCAGAATTGAATCCGTTCTGTGGCGGCTGCATTTCCGACGGAGGCGAAAATGCTGTAGGCTCATGTGACTAGGTTTGGGTGTTGAAGTGTGAAGTTAATTTGTCTTTTTTTGGTTTATGTATTCACACTTTTAGGGATCCAAAAATTGTCGAATGGTCCTTAACGGCCATTAGAACACAACAACAAAAAAACACTAAATGGCAATTGTCATAGGCAAGAAACCAACTAGTAATTATTATACAAAACACAAGAAATAACGTAACACATAATAGTTCTATAGCAAATGGTAATCATTGCTGAACCATCAAAGCATATTTGGCGTGGTAATTTGATGTAATGAGTACAAGAAGGTGCAAGCATGTCATATATATAAGTGCGAATTCAAATATATGTAAAAGTCAATACTACAAATATCCATAGAAGGACGAATTACTATGGATCGAATTCTTCAATTGTGCTAGAAAAGAGGTGAGTGATGGGGCTTTTTTTAGAGTAGCAGTCAGACTTTTCCAAATGGTAGTTTCTCTGAATTCCAAAGTTTAATTGACGTCCATAATTAGTACTTACATCTGGTAGCAAAAGTCGCCTGCATGAAAAACGCTCTGTAGCTCGAGGTGACGTATGAAGGGACACCGAAAGTAAGTGGAGAGTAGCCTGAAGTATTCTGTATATTGAAGATGCAATTTTATAAGTAACCAGATTGTGTACACTTAATACATTGAAATTCTGAAAGAAGTCGTCACCTGTTACATTCGTAATATTAGACACTATTATGCATAGAGCTCTTTTTTGGATAATTAGAACAGATTTATTGTGAGATTTGTACGTGCAACTTTATATAGCAATGCAATTATTTATGTGTGAATGATTGAATGCATACTAAAGATTACGTAGTATTTCGCTTGAAAAAAAAAAATGCTAACATCTACAAAGAATATGCAATCCGTACGAAGCTTTCTCAACAACATTGCGAGCATGTAAATGAAATTTTAGGTGGGAATCTTTGTATACTCCCGGGAATTTAGTGTGAGTGGCATGCTGTATTTAACAGTTGTAGATTATGTCATTGTGTGCCAAGATTTTTTCGCCTTTTGGTGTGAAAAATAATGAATACAGTTTTTGTAGGATTAAGTGTGACTGCTTTGCTTGTGCACGAGCGGTGAAGATTATAAAGTTCATCATTACCTTTGGTAATTAACGAAGTTTCGTTCGTATCAGAAATTAGCAGGTTAGTGTCGTCCGCGTAAAGCAGCGCAGTAGCCTTGTCTAGTTGCGCACGTTAAAGAAACTCAGGTGGCCGAAATTTCCGGAGCTCTCCACTACGGCGTCTCTCATAATCATATAGTGGTTTTGGGACGTTAAACGCTACATATCATTCAAGAGTTTTCACAGCGAAATTATCAATCTAGCCAAATTTATTGCTTTCGGTTTGTGTTCATTTAAAACAGTAAATAGACATTTATGGGAATGACGATTTTCTGCAAAACAGCAGTCATAACGCATGTTGGGAAATCGGTGGTAAACCACGTGCCGTGTACAATAACCCACGAAACTCCGAAGGTCCAAATCTTCGCTCGGGCGTGAACGCGATATTGCCAAGACACGGAAATAGGTGACCGGACGAGTGCTTGTGCATGTGCAGCGCTCATACCATCCTCTTCATGTTACCTTGTCATAGGTAGCACTCGGTCTCCCTGTTGAGTATGTACCTACAGCCCTAGCTACACTTATTTTGAAATATGTAGTCGCAAGTTGTTGAAAGATTGAAATTTTGAAATCGATCATTTGAGACACAGAAACTGCGATGAAATTAGGAAATTGTCATGACAAAGTGTCAGGTAATGTGTGATGGGTGACAGTACGTGACTGTCTGCTTCATGACTATGAGCACGCGGTAAAACACCAGCACCAGGTATCCCCCCTACAGCTATTTATGGCGGAGCAAGTGCACTAGAGAAATGACAGCAAAGGAGACCAGAGGGAGTGTGAATCTGCCACTTTACAGAAACTATAGCGCTTGTAATCACATGAGCCGTTTTCAATGTTCATCACTACCGAAATATATACACAAACACTTCCATCAAAGTAAAAATCACAAGGTTGAACCTACCTGGATGCACTCTTGCAGCGTTAGCGACAAAAGCGTCGCGAGAACAATGGCCCAGACTGCCTTGCGGAAGCCGCCACCCCGCTTACCGCACAGCACATCGCACCCGGGTACTCCAGAGTCGGCAATGAAGTCCCGCAGCCGGCCGATCGTCCTCAGTGTGGGAAAGGCAAAAGAAAAAAAAAGAAGGGTTGACCAGTGGGTAAATAATTGTTGGGGTTTAACGCCCCAAAACCGCCGTATGATTATGAGAGACGCCGTAGTGGAGGGTTCTGGAAATTTCGACCTCCTGGGGTTCTTTAACGTGAACCTGAATCTACGCGCAAGGGCCTCAATCATTTTTTCCTGCATTGAAAATGTGGCCGACGTGGCCGGGATTCGATCCCGCGACCTGCGCGTCCGGAGCTGAGTTCCTTGGCCACAAGAACCGGTGGTTAAAGTCGATGTCTACACTTTCGACTAATTTTTTTGAGAGATAAACTGGTGTGTAGGTGACTAAGTAATTATTGTGCTCTTGAAATATGAAAAGAAATTGATAGCAATGCTAATAATTTTCTTTGATGGCTCGCGTTATGCAGCTGCACATTTTCGTCGAGAGGAATTGAAAAGTGTCGCCGTAATTCTCCTACGGAGTCACCGATAATTTGAGCATGTCGCATAAGAACATTTTTTGTATAACTTGTAATATTTGGACAATACACTACGTGGTTTCAGACTGCCACAGCGCTGCACAGATATTGTGAATCTCTGAAAGTGTCACTGCGTTTAATTCTTAACGAATTGTTTAGTTCTTACCACCGAGTTAATGATGTACGCTTTTAGAATGCAATAGATTTGCACGCTTTTCATGAAACTACCTCACAGAATTTGTCAGTGTGAGCTTGCACGTGTCTTGTGCAAGAGTGAGAGATAGATAGAAGTAACTAAAAGGAAGAGACAGGGAGGTTAACCTAGACGAACTGATTTGCTACCCTGTACGGGGGTGGGGAAAAGGGTCGGAAAGAGGATAGCTATAGAGAGATATAAAATAAATTAGAAAAAAAAACACATGCACACACATTCAGGGAGTTCCAATCACAGTCGTTTGGACAGGCCGGTTGAACGCAAGAAGCGCATGAGCGCCTTCACAGCCTTCTTCTGCGACATAAAGTCCTGTCGGCAGCGCAGGAGTCTTTCTTCCGAAAGAGGCTGGTTGTCCAGTTCATCTAATGCATTGCAGAGTGACTGTCTCTGCGAGCAGTATTGTGGGCATTCACACAGAATGTGCCAAGTTGTTTCATCACTGCCACAATGGTCACAGGCAGCAGTGTCAGCCATTCCTATGCGGAACGCGTACGCATTGGTAAATGCGACACCCAACCATAATCTGCACAGCATAGTAGCGTCTCGTCGGCGTAATTCCGGAGGAATTCGAAGACTGAGAGTTGGGTCTAAAGTACATAACCGTGCATGGAAAAAATGTGACTCGTTCCATTGTGACGTGGTGTGCTTGCGAGCAAGCATGCGGAGTTTCCGTGCAGCGTCAGTTCTGGAAAGCGGAATTGATAATTCATCGCTTTCAGTATGGGCAGAACGGGTAGCTCGATCGGCCCGTTCATTGCCAATTATTCAACAATGACTTGGCAGCCATTGAAAGGCTATTTCATGTCCTTCCTCAATGAATTGGTGAGTATTTTCTGCAATCTCAAATACCAGCTGTTCGTACGGGCCGTGGCGTAAAGGGGATAGAAGGGATTGCAGTGCCGCCTTTGAGTCACTGAAAATTGTCCATTTTTGTGCCCGTTGATCGCTGATAAATTGCAATGCGGCACGAAGAGCTGTGAGCTCTGCTTTCATTGATGTCGTAAGGTTGGAGGCCTTGAATTTTCTTGTCGTGTCTATTATCGGTATAACAAATGATGCCGTTGAACTCTTCTGTAAAACAGAGCCGTCGGTGAATACGTGTATACAGCCTTGATACGTCTCGTATAACAAGGTCAGAGTAAGCTGTCTAAGAGCAGGTGACGACATATCTGCTTTTTTCTTGATGCCAGGTATAGTTAGCCTGATAGCCTGAGTCAGGCACGAGGGAGGAGTCAAAGGCCTGGCGGCGGGTGTGAAGCATGTTGGCAAAGAATCGCGGTATGTGGTGACCGTTTGGCAAAATGACGAACGTGGTCTGTCTGCTGGTAAAAAGGCTAGGTGGTGGCAGGGTGTCCGAGCAATATGCCTTATATGTGTCCGGAGTGCCTCAACGTCGATATGTGTCGTGATGAGGTGGTCACCGGCGATAGCTATAGTAGCCATTTTTGACGCACTACGAGGCAAGCCGAGGCAAATCCGGAGTGCCTGGGACTGAACACTCTGTAGCGTTCGAAGGCTTGTTTTGCTTGCATTGGTCAATGCCGGTAAACTATACCGCAGGAAACCGAGAAAAAGTACTCTGTACAGCTGTAGCATTGCACTGGGAGACATTCCCCAAGTCTTCCCTGCAAAGAACTTCAGTATATTACAGATGTCCATTAACCGTTTCTTTATGTACGAAACGTGATCGCTCCATGATAGGTTCCTGTCAATTATGACGCCCAAAAACTTGTGCGATCGAACGTTTGGTACAGTTTGACCATTGATGCTTATAGTGTACTTATCCATAGGCTTTCGTGTAAAAGCTACGAGGGCGCATTTCTCGGAAGAAATTTCCAAGCCTCGATTTTGGAGGTAGTGTAATGTTTCAGTGGCAGCTTTTTGAATTCTTCCTCGTAACTGCAGGCGTGTTGCAGCCGATGCCCAAATGCAGATGTCAGCTGCGTACATTGATAGCCTGACCGTGCTAGGCAGATGCTCAGTGAGAGCAATTAACGTAAGATTGAACAGCACAGGGGTGAGTACGCCACCTGGGGGACGCCACGGTGGCTGTAATGTGGAGAGGTTGGACCGTCTCAGTGCTCACAAAGAAGGATCGCATTGACAAATAACTACGTATCCAGCGATACATCCGACCACCTACTCCCATATCTTCGAGAGCGGTGAGAACAGCTTCATGCGTAACGTTGCCATAGCCCCTTTGACGTCTAGGAACAAAGATGCGCAGAGACGCTTACGGCCTTTCTCGTGTTGGGAATAAGTGACCAGGTCGACTACATTGTCACTCGATGCTCGACCACGCGAAATCCTGCCATGGCATCTGGGTAGATGTTGTTACACTCCAAGAACCACTCCAGGCGTCCCAGGATCATCCTCTTGTGCAAGAACCTGCACTATTGATGGGGTTTTGTTTAATGATGAATATATCACGGAAACTAGACAAAATGTCCGCTTTCATGCTATATAGATCTAGCATTTTAAGTGGAAACTGATAAGAGTGTAAGCAAACGTGTAGCAGGGTCGTGTATTTGTAGCAGTTTGAGCATATGAAATGCACTGCCAGTTAAACAGTTGAGTGAACCGCCGACAATCTGGTACTTAAACTTCTGTTAAACACCTTGAACTTATTAGACCAAGTGAACAGAAACAGGGCACTCCATATTCAGCGGACGTCCCTAGTAGAGGAGCGAAGAAACCTACTGAGTCACAAGTGAGTCACGAGTCCATTTCAGTTCGTAGTCAAAAGTGCGTCAACATTCGGAACCATTATTTTCGTGTTCCAGTTCAGCAACGTTTGAGTCAAACAATTACAAAGGCTATCATGCCACCTAATGTTATCGAACATGAATGTAACCGTACGTTCAAGTAAAGTTTATTCTTTCTGCCTCGTGATTTTTAAGCCTGGGCAGAAAGGTTTGCTGCATCACAGATTGCTTAAAACCCGGCACCACCTTCACTGTAAGACTAGCGTTTCGCTTTGGGTGCCACCCATAGGGCGTGTGTTAGTACTGCGAATGTACACAAAAAGCAGGCGGCGTCCATTAGCCCGGCACGTTTTATAGAAGACAGTGTGCGCAACAACCTTAAAACCTTCGGAAGTAACAGTGGTCGATGACGAAAAAAAAAAAAGGGCCTTGCTAATGCATTCAGCTCTTTTTTATGAAAATCACATCATCCATATGGGTGCCTATAGGCAACTTGTTGCATTAAAGACCTTGAATCTGTAGAATAAAGAATCAATGGCTGGCGATCGTAGCCGGAAATGGAATGAACCATGTGCAGCAATGAAAACCTCATGTGAATAGCGAATGTGTCTTGGTAACTGTTTAATAGAAAGCCCACACAGGAACGAATTCTCGGGATTTCCATATGAACAAAGGTCAAACCAGAGAAGAAAAATTGTGGAAAAGACACACAAATTGGCAGCAGAAAGAGCGGGTCAAGACAGACGAGGCCACTTCCAATGAAACCCGTCCTTTGTTACCTCAGGTATTTAGAGTACGTTTACATGTGGCAGAGACCATGTGCGCACTTAGTTGGAAAGCTTGTGGATAATTATGAGCAGAAAAGCGAAGCAATAACTAATGTTTGGTTTACCCTGCGCTTTCATGTCTTTTGTACAAAAGCCATGTCATAAGCTAGGCGGTCGATTCCACAAAAGATAGAAAAACATGGTATACTTAATATCTGCGATTTTCCTCGTATTTTAATATTATGCCTGTATGACAAAATAGCACAAAAATACATTTTTTCAAGTAAAATTTTTTGAACAAAGGAAAAATTGAGAAGCATCTCCAGGTGGTGATGGTCATATTACGAGGAGTTTATTTTCGTGCATTCGCGATCATGCTAAGAGCAATGCAAGTAAGAAATGGCAAATATGTTCTTGCTTAGCACAATTACAAGTAATTAACAAATAGCTAACTTAGCCTTTTGGAATTGTGGCTAACCTAACTATTTTTAAAATTATTGAAATATGCCAGATTTTTGAAATTTACTCGCATTTAGGGCGCGGTTTCCGCTTCTGCGAACGTCATGGCTTTTTCACATTTACAGTACTGATAGTACTTTATGTGAGTAATCACACTCAGCATTTTCAGTTGTCAAGTAGTTTTGAAAGAAGTGAATTTTCTAACTCGAAGCATAACAGAAACAGGTATGGGTGAAATTAAAAATCTAAGAAAAAAGCGCACTTCACTATTGCTCAAATTTTTTACAAAAATTTTATTCAAAAGACTGCGTTATCATATTCTGAAAAAAAAAAACACGTTGCACCCTTTTGATTCGAACAAACTTACAATTTTTAAATCATTGCGATATGAGAGCGCGTTCTCCACCGCGTAAATGACATCTTTTTTTTTTTTTGGAAATAAATACCATAACGCACCGTTTTTCTTCTCTGATTTTGCGAAATAACTGTAGTGAGCTAGGTATTTACGACATATAAAAGTTACTCTAAAAAGGGCACATTATGCAGTAATTCTAACGATGATGATGATGATAATGATGATAGTTGGCTGTTCCTTTGAATCGGGTGGTTACAGATACTGTGACCTAGCCGGTAAGAAAAGAAAAAAAAAAGAAGAAAGAGGAAGGCGAGAGATAGAAAGTCTCGGAAGAGACAGTGGGGCACACACTTGTAACATACATCCTTTTGCACTATATAAGTGCCGTGTCTGTCCTGTCAGTCCCTATCGCATCGTAGCCTCCCACCACATTTGGAGACTAGCCTTTGTTGTCGCCACGGCAGTGGCGTCGTTGGCGTCATGATCTCCTGCTGCAAATCCAAGAGCTTGAGGCAGAGTGGTGCCCTCTGCTGGCCGTGGAGAAGACGGGCGCAATCCAGAATCAGGTTCTCAGCCGTCTCGTTAGTTTCGGAGCAGCAGCGACAGATAGCAGCTTGAACCTGTGGGTTCTGATCGAAACGACGACGGTACGTGAGCGTACGCAACGCTCCTGCACGTGCCTCAAACAGCAGAGCACTGCCTACGCTGTTGTCATAGAGTTTTTTCCTGCCTAGTTCAGCCTTGTATTTGCTATACATCCGCAGAGTAGACTTACGCAGCACTCCTTATGGCTATTGGGCGCTTTCTACCTCTCGGACTTAAGTGCGCACCGAACGTGGTGTGAGGCCTTCGGGTGGCCACTGTCTGTTTCGACGAAGAAGCGGAATTTCCCACGCAGCCGGTGAACTCTATTCGACCGCTGGGTCCGAATACCCTTGAGGGAGAGGTGCCGGAAAACGCGCCTGGCCCACCACGAGTCCCTCAGGCACCGGTGGCGGGCCTCAAATGCTAATTTGCTGCACGCTTCTGTGGCTTCGAATGATGAACGGATGTATGGATGGATGAATATGGCTGTACCCTTTAGATCGGGCGGTGGCTAGCGCCACCAAGCCGTAATACTTAATGAACCAAAAACTAGATTTATTTTTTTTCCTTTTAAAAAGTGCGGTTGAGGATTCGTACTTTGCAGTGAAGCGCTTAATTTTCACTCGTGCCTTGACTTTAGCCACCAATCATATAACCTCCTTCTAGTTAATTCTACCCACTTAAAGTCTATTTTGCCTTCCCTGTCCATAAACCCAACTGCTTTGAAAAACTCTGCGCCGTCATCCTGAACTATAGGGCGAAGCCCTTTACAGAACATTATCAAGTGTTCGGCAGTTTCTTCTTCCTCTCCACACGCACTGCATACTGTGTCTACGCCTTCGTATTCGGCCCTATATGTCTTGGTTCGCAATACTCTCGTCCTGGCCTCATACAATAGAGAACTCCCCCGAGTATTATCAAAGATCCTTTCCTTGGCAATATCCTGCTTAAGAGTTCGATAGACCTCTAGTGCGGACTTCTTAATTATGCCGATTCTCCACATATCGGTCTCAGCTTCCTTCACCTTTTCTTAACCGATAATTCTTTTTGGTTTGGCCCCCTGCTGTTTTCTAAGTATTTACAAGTCAATTTTCTGGTTCGCTTCCTCCATATTTTATCGACATTCTTCATGTACAAGTAGCTGAATACCTTCCCAGCCCAACGCTCCTCCCCCATTTCTATCAATCGCTTCTCAAATTTTATCTTGCTGCTACCTTCCCTGCCCTCAAATGATGTCCATCCCATATCACCTTGTACTCCCTGATTTGGTGTATTCCCGTGAGCTCCTAAGGCAAGCCTAGCAATTCCACGTTGCTTAATTTCTAATCTTGCTTGAACTTCTGATCTCATGCACAAGACCACATTGCCGAACGTCAGCCGGGGAACCATGACCCCTTTTGATATTCCTCTGACAACATCATACCTATTGCAATTACACAGTGCCCCGTTTTTCATTACCGCTGCATTCCTGTTACCTTTCTTCGTCACGTATATTTCGTGTTCCCTTAGGTACTCGGCCCCATAGCTTATCCATACGACCAGATATTTGTATTTATCTGTTATCTCTAGCGTGACCTCCTGTATTCTACGCTCACTACCTTCATTGTCATTGAAAATGATGACTGCTGATTTTTCTTTACTGAATCTGAAATCTAACTTATCTCCCTCATTACCGCAGATGTCCACTAATCTCTGCAAATCTTCCTTGTTGTCGGCCATTTGCCCTATATCTTCTGCGGACATCAATGCTGGTAGTGCCTGTTCAATGAGTTTTCCTTGTTTGATGAAAGAAAGGTTGAAGCCCAGTCCACTTCCCTCTAATTTGGCCCCTAATCCTTGTAGGTACATCATGAATAATAAGGGTGACAGGGGACACCCCTGTCTAAGCCCCCGTTTGACCTTTGCAGGCTTGGATACCTGTTTTTCCCACTTTATAACTACCTTGTTACCTTTATAGATATAAAAGATTATAGACTACATGTTTCACGCCTAGTGTATCCAGTATTCCTCACTATTCCTCTTGAACCATGCTATCGTACGCTCCCTTGATATCCAAAAATGCTAGCCACAGGGGCCTGTGTTCCTTTTTTGTTATTTCGATGCACTGCGTCAGTGAGAACAGATTGTCTTCCAACCTCCTGTGTTTCCGAAACCCATTCTGCAGTTCCCCCAGCACCCCCTCACCCTCTATCCATGCCCGCATTCTTTCCTTTAAAATCTGCATCGCCAGCCTGTAGACAACTGACGTCACTGTTATAGGATGGTAGCTGTTTATGTTAGCTTTGTCCCCCTTTCCTTTATAGATCATGCTCATCCTGCTAAGTTTCCATCCATCGGGAACTTCACCATTGATTATTATTCTGTTCACTGCCTCTCTCAAAGCCTGCTTAGACTTCGGACCTAATGTCTTTATCAGCATAATTGGAATGCCATCTGGGCCTGTTGATGTACTACTAGGAACCCTTTTCTCAGCCGGCCGCCGGCCAATGCCGCGGCCGGCTGTTTGTCTACTCCTAACGACACCGGATACTTGAAACGGCCGACCCCATCCGCAGCGCCAACCAGTGTTTTTCAAGATTTAGCGTTCATACTTGTGCAACTACGAATTAACAAGCAATTAGTGCGCAAGGCTGGGGCACCAAAACAACACATATATATTCTGCATGTGCATCTTTTGCTAGAAAATGCATAGATAAGTAATTTTAAGGACCGTCGCGCTTATCATGCTGCGCTGACCATGCAACGCTTACACGAAAAGGTGAGTGTTTCCAACGCTTTGCTGAGACCCGATGGTGGTGGCACCTATTCGTCGCCTTGCGTTCCTCCCCTTATCAACCCTGAGACGAGCGCGCACACCCGTCTCAGAGCCACGCCCTTTGTTTTGCAAGAAGACTGCCAGATGGCGCTCATTTATCACGTGTGACGTGGCTTGATGCGCTCGTTCGCCTCCGCTGCACGCTCGAGGCACTCTAACGCAGCGGGCGCAGTGGGCGTTTCGAGATCCCAGATGTAATCAAGTGTTCCGGCTATTTATGTTAGATGCAGGCGTACATTTTGCCACCGTGTTCAAAAATAGTTCTACGTAAATGATCATTTAAATTACCAGAGTTCGATCATACAACATTCGTTGTGCTTCCGTGTAGACTAGATAAATAGACTGGTCTCTGCCTGGACGAGAAGACTACGAAGTGGATAGAGACTGGCCCCAGCCGGCCAGTGTGCCAGCCATTGTCGTCGCGTGTGAACATCGCAAATATCCGCAAATATACGTTTCCTTATGAGAATATTGGTGGAGGTGCTGGGTACGCCTACCTGGATCTCCCGGCAAACCAACACGGAACTCCGGAGTGGTCGCCATCTTCATTTTCCTGCAATGGCTCGACAGGCCAACCCACAAGAGCAGCAAGCAGCAGCAGCAGCAGCAAGCAGCAGCAAGCAGCAGCAGCAGCAGCAGCAGCAGCACCTCCTCCGCCCCCTCCTCCTCCTTCTCCTCCTCCTCCTCCTCCTCCTCCTTTGATTCTCCTGCCTCCACGAGACCCCGAAACATCGGGCACAGGCAAGGACAACTTGAATGTGGAAGATTGGGTCGCATTGTATGAGCGCGTGAGCGAATACTATAGGTGGGACTCCATGTTGATGCTGGCCAACGTTGCATTTTACTTGCGGGATATGACACTGATCTTGTATGAGACGCATGAGTCGGAGTTGACCAGCTGGGACGTTTGCAAGCTGAAGCTTGTCGAGTTGCTCAGCAGGCCATTTGGGCGACAGCAGGCCGCGAGGAAACACTTGGAAGGTCACGTGCAGACATCGACGAAATTATATGTATCTTACATACAGCACGTATTGGGCCTCTGTTGAAAGGTGGACGAGAAAATGAGCGAAACTGACAAAAATAGCCAACATATTAAAGGGAATCGCCGACATTGCCTTTAATCTGTTGATCGTTAAAGACTGCGCCACTGTCGACGCGGTGGTGAAGGAATGTCAGCACTTCGAGCACTCCAAGAACCATCGCATAACCCGCCAGTTTGAGCATCTGCCTAATATCGCAGCCACTTCGACCTGCGAAGACTGCCCCATGTTTACGCAAGCTACATCATCCGAAAATATCACCCGGATCGTTAGCCGCGAACTCGAAGCAATGGCTTCTGCAGCCATCGCTTATGACGGCCCTCAAATAACGCATCCACAGTCTCCCTCATCCAAGCCGTCGTTCACCAAGAAATAGCCAATTTCGTCGTCGCACCTGTTGGCGCTGTTCGCACTACCGAGAGTTCGGCTTCGGTTAACCAGATCCTGGTGTACCCTGTAGGCTACCCTTCCCGCAACCAGAACCCTGCTGAATGGAGGACGTCGGATGATTGACCGTTCTGCTTACACTGCTCTCGCGCCGCACACATTGCGCGCTATTGTCGCAATCGTTGGGCGTCTAATTTATCCTGGAACACTGGGACATGGCGTCGCTTTGAAAGCAAATCTCGTCGGTTTTCTACTCTGTACGATCCCCAGCCTTCTGCTACTAACGTTCAAGGTCGAAGGTTCAGCTGATCACCAAGGCTGCCAATCTCTCTCGCCTATGACTCCTCGATCCAGGTCCCCTGCATGACCTGGACCCTCAACCTCGAGAAACTAGACCATGCAGCTCCCGGAGGTGACGCTGCATTAGCAAATCCTGCTCTGCGAATCCTCTGTTGACGATTCCTACACGCCGCAAAATTTTGGAACTTTTGGTGGATGACGTAACTGTTACAGCCCTCATAGACACTGGCGCACAAATTTCAGTCATGAGCGCTGCTCTCTCTATTAAACTGCGAAAAGTGATCACACCTCCTCTTAAATGTGCAGTAATGCTTAGAAATGGGAGCACATCTACCGTTCTCGGCATGTGCACCTCTCGCGTGTGTATTGCTGGCCGTCAGACTGTCGTGTTGTTCACCGTGCTTGAGCAGTGCCCACATGACGTGATTCATGGTCTCGACTTTCTCTCTGCACACTCTACCCTTATCGACTGCTCGACGGGCCTTCTTCAGCTGGAACTGCCTTTTGACGCCGCTGTTTCCCGTGATGCTCAAAGTCGCCTTTGTACCACCGAGTTGTTGCATCTTCCGCCGCAAGCCGCGACTTACGTGCAGCTCATGTGTTATCCGCCTGTGCGCGATGGTGAATATGTCGTTTCACCCATTACCGACATTGTGCTAATGCATTCCATTGCTGTCCGGTACACCTGGTCAGAGTACGCCATAAAGATACCTAGTTGACTCTTTTCAACTTTGGTTTCTCCGCGCACGTGCTGCCTGCTGGTATTAAACTAGGCGTCGTGTCGTCGTTGCAAGAGTGTGATATTTCTGAAGTGTTAGCTGAGCAACCTACTCCGTACGTCAACTTGCCCACAGCGCCCAATCTTTCAAGCATTGACATTGCCAAAATGATAGCGCCAGATCTTTCGCCCTCCGAAGCACAAGACCTCCACCGTCTCTTGACATCCTATGCGGACATATTCGATCTTGACAACGGACCTTTGGGCCAGGCATAATTTGTGACCCATCACATCAACATCGGCGATGCCAACCCAATACATCGCCGCCCTTACCGTGTCTCCGCTGCCGAACGCTCTGTCATCCAGAAAGAGGTCGACCAAATGCTCGCCAAAAGGCGTCGTCGAACACTCATCTAGTCCGTGGGCATCGCCGGTCGTGCTTGTCAAAAAAAAAGGACAACACATTGTGGGTTTGTGTCGACGATTAGATATCTCAACAAGGTCACGTTAGAACATGTACGGCCGTCTACCGGAGAATAGAGGACGCCCTTGACTGCCTTCATGGCGCAATTTTTTTCCCTCAGCTCATTGACCTTGGATCCTGGGTATTGGCAGATCGCCGGTTGACCCACGGTGCGCGATAAAAAAAAGTTCCGACCATAGTCCAACGAAGTGAAATGATGATGATGGGCGAAGCTCCGGAGGTAAACCTGGTAACAACCATGAATCCTCATGTACATTTTGCCCCGTCGATTTGATTACATCGGCTCCCCCTAGCGTACGTCGGCCGCACTAAATACGAACGATTGCCTTCAACCAATGAACCGCGCCCATATGTGACATCATTCCTATTTTATAGGATCTCGCGTCTTTCATCAACTACAAGTCCCGCTTTCTAGTTTATAACATCTTGCATCTTTGTCATATCATCAGCTACAAGTACCACATCTAGTAAACACTACAAGAACTAAACGAGAGGTGGCTACATACAGGAGACGGTACCACCATCTAGTGAACACTGCAAGAACTAAACTAGAGGTGGCTACATACAGGGGACGGTACAGCCATCTAGTGCAACACTGCAAGAACTAAACTGAGGTGGCTACATACAGGGGACGGTACCGCCATCTAGTGAACACTGCAAGAACTAAACTAGAGGTGGCTACATACAGTGCTACAGGGACGCACAGCCCACGACCTAAGGAGCTTCGCCCCTAAAACATGCATTTATAACCCCGATGTGGTTTAGATCAATTTAAGTAATGCCGTTAGGGCTTGTGCAAAGCGCCGGCCAGCTTTGAGCGCATGATGGATTCCCTTCTGCGTGGCTTCAAATGGTCCTACTTGCTTCTGCTACTTATATTGTATAAGCGTTTTCGGCCGACATTTGCTAGCCATCTTGAGCGCCGTGCAGTATTCTCCAAGTATTCCGCAACGCTGGTCTCCAGCTCGACTCATCCAATGCTGTTTTGTCCGTCGCGAAATTACTGTACTTGGTCACCTCGTTAACCGCATCTGGGGTACAGCCGATTCCGGAAAAAATTCGCGCAGTGACTCAATTATCCCGTACCTCTTCTGCTAAGAATGTCCGAAACTTTCTTGGTTTGTGCTCCTATTTCCACCGCTTCATCCACAATTTGGTCGATATTGTGCGGCCTCTCACCGAGCTTCTTAAAAAAGACGTCCCAGTTCCTTGGAATTCGCCTACAAAGTACTGCATTTGCGGCACTCATTGCAGCCCTCACGACTACGCCAATTATTAGCCCACTTCGATAAGACCGCACCAACAAAAGTTCGTACTGACGCGAGTGGCCACGGAAATTGTGCTGTTTTAGCTCAGCGTCAGCATGGACGTGACTGCGTCATCGCCTACGTTAGCCGCCTTTTGGCCCCTGCCGAGAAGAACTATTCGATCACCGAAAGAGAGTGTTTTGCTCTTGTTTGGGCTGTCGCTAAATTTCGCCCATACCTGTTCGGCCGCAGTTTTACTGTTGTAACTGATCATCATGCATTCTGTTGGCTTTCGTCACTCAAAGATCCCACGGGACGACTCGGTCGTTGGTCTCTCCGCCTCCAAGAATACACCTTTTCGGCCGTGTATAAATCTGCTCACCTCCATCAGGCCGCCGACTGCCTGTCACGGTATTTAGTGGATCCGCCAAACGCCACAGAGAGAGATACTGAGGCTTGCGTCTTATCAATATCAGACTTTTTTGATATCGCTTCTGAGCAACGCCGCGCCCCGGATTTACTTCCCATCATGGAAAGCCTGAGTTCCGCTACTCCACCCACGTCTCTGAACTTGTATTTCTTTCATGACGGGGTTCCCTAGCACCCAAACTTGCTCCCTAATGGTCCTGACTGCCTTCTCGTCGTGCCTTCCCATTTGCGTGTAGATGTTTCTCCGACAGCTTCACGATGAACCTGCCGCTGGTCACCTTGTGAGTCACCCGCACTTATGATCGCGTCCTGGCTGTTTTTTCTGGCCTCACCTATATCGCACTGTGAAAAAGTATGTCGCCAGCTGGACCTTTGTCAACGTCGCAAACGATGAATATCGCTTCCAGCTGGCCTCATTTCACCCTATCGAGATCCATATGCTGAACCAATAAACCGCGCTAGGGCTCGACCTTCCCGGGCCATTTCCCACGTCTTATCCGGGAAAGAATGGGTAGCCCTGGCGACTGACTACGCAACCCGTTACGCGATCCCGCGCTCTCCCAACCAGCTGCACTTACCGATGTCCACGACTTTCTTCTGCACGACATCCTTTTGCATCACTGTGCTCCTCGACAGCTCGTTAACTAACCAAGGCCGATACTTTACATCTCGCGTCGCTCCAGGATATCGTAAGTTCCTGTTCCACGAACCACAAGTTCACAACGGCATACCATTCACAAACTCATGGACTTACAGAGCACCTGAATCGCACTATCACCGACATGTTGTCGATGTATGTTTCCCCCAGACCACCGCGACTGGGACGCAATGTTACCCTACGTCATCTTCGCTTACAACTCCTTCAGACATAACACCGCAGGCTGTTCCCTCTTCTACCTTCTTTATAGACCTGAATCCCCTCTGCCTCTTGGTACACCTCCTTCCCTGCTGGTTCAAGCTACCCTGTCACATACGCTCGCGACGCTATAGAACGAGCCGACGCAGCACGACAGATCATGCCCGAGAATGACTTTCTCAAGCCTCTCAGAAGGATTGATACGATCGTCCACCATGCATGCGAAGTTTCGTATGCCACCCGGCTATCTGGCACTCTTGTGAACCCCATGTCGTCCACATCGGCTCTCAGAAAAGCTATTATTTCGCTATGACGGACCATACAAAGTCCCTACGCAAGGTCACTAACCTCACATACGAGATACAGCGAGTCGTCGATGAAGCGCACTCAACGCCACCACCATCTACTAATGTGCACGTCGTAAGACTGAAGCCTTATGTGTCACCCAACACTCCACTTTCGTGACAAGCGCCGGGTCGGCGCCTTTGACGCCGCGGGGTAGTAACCACAAGGCAGTAGTGGGATCGGGGCATAATGTGGTAGAGGGTCTTTGCCTGGAATAGAAGACTACGAAGTGGATAGAGACTTGCCCCAGCCCGCCAGTGTGCCAACCATTGTCGTCGCGTCTGAACATCGCAAACATATGTATATATATATATATATATATATATATATATATATATATATATATATATATATATATATAAGGAAAGCAGTGTATACCTAAGGCTCGTTTTTTTGTGTTTTGACACAATAATTATGAGATCTAACAGACAATAATGCCGAGGAATGTATAGGGGAAATTATTAGAACGGATGTCAAGTAAATAAGAAGAAAGAAAAGTGGTTGAAAAAATACCTTCCCGTGAGTAGGAATCGAACCTACAACCTCCGAATAACGCGTTCGATGCTCGCGCATCGAACGTTCGGAGGTCTTAGGTTCGACTCTTGCTCACGGCAAGTTACTTTTTCATTCAGTTCCTTTCAGTTACACTACATTGGTTGTATAACTTCTCCTATACGTTCGTTGGCATTATTGTCTTTTAGATATCATTAATATTGCGTCAAAACAGGGAAAAACGAGCCCTTAAGTATACACCTCTTTCCCTTATTCATAAACGAGGGTCTCGTACTGGCAGACTTGGTGTCATTAGGTTGTAGACGAGGAACCATTGGTAAGCTGCCCACTCGTAATAAGTTCACGTGCTACGTGACGCCACACAGGCTTATAAAAAGGTGTTCCACACTCGCCGCTTGACTACAGGTGTGCTGACTTACACTTCCACGTTTAAATTCACATATAAACCCAAAAAACGTGGGTTTAGGGGAAGGCTGCTGTGATAGCTCAGTGGTTAGAGTATCGAACGTGCTATTCGAAGGTCGTAGGTTCAATTCCTGCTCACGTTTAATTATTTTTGCACCCACTTTTCTTTCTTCTTTTTTACGTTACATTTGTTCTAATAACTTCCCCTATACATTCCTTGGCATTATTGTCTGTTAGATCTCATTAACAGACAATAATGCGCGTAGTTCGTAGACACATTGAGCGTAGTTCAGTTGCCACAGGGCGACGCAGCGCGAGTAGTTGTTTCGGTAATTGAGGTGAACACTACGAAGTTTAATCGAGGCTCAGCCTGGCGGCTTCGGTATTTTGTAGGATAGGCAAGGTTGTAACACTACATACGTAACGCTGTTTTAACACAACTGGACTAAAGAGTCCTTGTCGAAAAAAACAAAAACAATGCAAGCATCCATGGTGCTGCATTTCATGAAAAAATCCGATGTGCGCTGAGACTAAGAATATGTGTGCGAGCCATAATCGGTCCCGGGTAATTTAGTTACTCGGCTGCTGGCCCGTAGGGTCGCAGGATCGAATCCCGGCTGTAGCGGCTGCATTTTTGATGGAGGCGAAAATGTTGTAGGCCCGTGTGCTCAGATTTGGGTGACCCCAGGTGGTCGAAATTACCGGAACCCCCCCCCCCCTACGGCGTCTCTCATATCATATGGTGGTTTTGGGACGTTAAACTCCATATATAAATCGATCCCGGGTAATTTCCGGGGTAGTCCTAGAATTTACCCTCAAAGCCGCTAAGGAAACTTTATGTCTGAAGACATAAAAGGCAGTGCTGCGATAGCACAGAAAAAAAATTGCAGCATATCCATGAAGTGAATAATGAGTGGGGCGAAAGCGTCCGTCCGTTCATTCGCGTGTTCGTGCGTCCGTTTCTTGATCCAAGCTTCCCTCCGTCCCGTTGCATGCGTGAATCCGTCCGTACGTCCATCCATCCGTCCGTCCGTCAGTGCGTCCACCCGTGCGTTCATCCGTCCTACTGCACACACGTTTATACGTTTATTGGACCGACACCATCTAGAAAATGAGATTAAAAATGGTGATGAGACAGCGCCATCTAATATACTGTTCCGGGATACTTCGGGTTACGCCTGACGCAGGCGAGGAGCTCCACCCCTAATAGATGATTACAAGTGCCATAGGAGAATGAACGCATTACATTGCGGTGCTTTTAATGAAGCTATAGACTTGTGTCGCTTGTGTCGCTAAAAAAAAGGATGGATGATATGGATGTCCCCCATTTCCAATTTGAATTCCTGCAAAAACAAAGGTGACAATTATTGACTTCGCGAAGAGCATGGGGTTTCTTTAATTTCATTTATTTACTGGTTTTCGTTAGCGAACAATCAAGCAATGGTGGTGATGAAGGAAAAAGCTGCCGTAAGGCAGTCTGAGGTGCCTTTAGCTCCGCGTTACACTGTGCCAGTGAGCCGTGCGAACATGATGAAGTAATAGTAATTTCAAAGTTTCAAAGTAATAGTAAGGTAGCCTACACTATAGAAACGAGTAATAAATAGTGAAGATACACAATATAACAATGCCAGGTATAAACCATGTAGCCATAACACACAATGATATTAGTAACTCTGGAGAGTACCTAAATGAAGTAAAAAATTAAAGATCATGTGTCAAGCGCTAGGTGACAAATCCCGTTAAAAGTACTTGTATTTCGCTTGCCATCAATTATTTTAGCACAACCTTATGTCCTGATAGTGCCACTCTAAGGACAAGTACACGTGAAAATAATATTCTGTGCACTACTGCGCACAGTCCTTTAGAGCGGCTGACAGTGCTCAGAGGTGTTTACACCTATGGCTTTCTGGCTGCACTGAAAAGCCTGGGAAAACTCAGGCACATGTAGCGCGAAGATATCGCATTCGTTCTCCTGTCCTCTATGACTTCCGGGACATAGGAGGAAGCACGACGAGATGAAGAGAAGTTGCATGCCACTGTACGCTCGGTAAGTCCCAACAAGGATGGAACCGAGGGCGTCGACCACTTCGCTTCCAAATCCTCCAAAGTTAACGGAAGTGGGCAGCTTCGAGTCGAAAAACGGGAAGGAAAGAGTGTACGGCATCAGATTGAAATCTCTCTTGCCCCAAGATGTGGAGTACAACCACAGGTGTCGTACCGCATACGATAGTTCGATGACTTGCCTTGTGGAATTGAGCAACACGGAATGCTGCCAGTTGGCCACAAAAGACTGGGTCATGTCGGGTAAGTCGCTGCTTACTATCTGTCCAGTTTCTCTTTCGTCGTACTCGAAGTCCCGAAAGGCCGAGTCGAGCGAGCTCCAGTTCGCGACGACTATTATGTTCGGGTTGTAGTGGGGCCACTCGGAAAGACGTCGCGAAAAGGCCAGGCGAATGGACAGCACCATTTCCTTCGCGACGGCGCCCGCCTTACTGTGGAAGTCATTGACACTGTACTTCGCAATGAGTGATGGGGAAAAGAACAGGGCCTTGCTGACGCAGAATGCCCTGTAGTAGAGCATCGCCTTGCCTGGAACTTTCACCGTAGTAGTAAGGAGGAGACCTCGGTTTGCGTATAGGGCGGCCACCTGCACCGTGCACCACGAGACGAACAGGTGAAACTGGTCTTCGCCGTAACTCTCCCAAAGCGTGAGCAGCTTTTGCAGGAATGCGCGATCATAACTGAATATACGCAAGCTGTCGTTAACACTAGACGTTGACTCGGCGCAGGGTTTCTATCCAGCGACCTTCCGAGAGGCCCGCGCTGGAGGAATTCGCGAACCACTCGGCAGGTTTCGGCGTGGGTTCCGACGAGCCAAAGACGGCAGGAAGGGCATTCATGGCGGTGCTGCGATGTCCCACATTTGGTTGTACGTCACCAGCATTGCCGCATGATCGTACTGTTGCCGGTGGCAAACTGATTCCTAATAAACTCGAAGTACGCCTGCTGTGCTGTCATCGCCCTTTGTTGGGTGTAAACTCATGCAACGTGTCGAAGATCTCCCTCGCTTACGACTAGCTCGTCCGATGGTTCACCGGGGGTTAGGACTACATGAAATCTTAGTAAGGCGTCCCAACCCGCTTGAGTGAGCTGTAGAGCATCGTAAACGGAGTGTCCGCTTGTTTTGATGGTAGCGGCCAGATGATGCCCGCACTAGCCAGAGCCTCTTTGACTGAAGCCAACTCCATCGCTTTTACCTAGGAACACGTGTAACAGCTGTGGTAGAGAGCGGCCGCGCGCTGCTCGTCGTTCTGTCCTACTGCTGGAATGTGGAGTTATTCAGCGTGGTGTGCAGCCTGTCATGAAGAGCAGGAAGCGCTCCTCCCAGACGTCCAGGTTCTGGCTTCTGCTGCCAACCGTCGCCAGACGAAGTGCGTGAAGTGTGCGCACGGATTCACTGACCGGTTGATGGACGAGGAGAGTCGGCGAGAGTAGGCGCGGCAGGGCATGTGGTACGCAGCAGGTTTGCGGTGAGGTTGACGGCGCCAGCACGATCTTTGTTACCCCGAAGACCAGCAGGAACAGCAGCAGGAGACAAGACACGCAGCCAACGATGAGTTCCGTCTGCAGCATTGTCTGTGCAGATGAAAGCGTGAAAGAAGAGATTTTGCAGAATAAAAAAGCCATGGCAGAATGAGAAACTCGACGAATGCTTCCACAGCCACTGGTGGATTTGTGAAGAAACAGATGCGTTATTTTTATTTTTGTTTTCTGATAAGTTCTCGCGTCATCGCCTGACACAGGGCAGCATTTCGTGAAGCTGTGTGGTGACGGGGTGCGTGATATTACACCAATTTCTCTATGCTGAGAACGAATACTCTTGACTTTCAATTATGAGAGCTACTGAGCATATTTTTTCTCGGGTTAAAATTGTCAATAGAGAAAACAGACACTTAGACCACCTAATAATCAATGCTTTGTTAAACGAAACTTCCGGCTAGCTCCTCCCAAAATCAGAGAACTATTCTACTTTTCGAATGCGCGACCTATCTGACAGTGCTGTGGGGCGTGAGACCCACAAACAAAAACATTGTTAATATGCCTCGAGATCATGCAAAACCGCGCAGTTCGTTTTGTGACTTGAAACTTAGCATCTGTGTCACTGCGCTTAAGGATAGATTTGGTGAGATTTGTTAGTATAACGTAGGATAAAACTTGAGATTAGAAATGCTATTCAATATATTTCATGGATTGATCAAAATAGGTGAAGGATCTTACCTTTCGACCTCTCTATTTTATTTAAGAGAACTCACCACCCTCTAAAATTAGGAGAAAGGTTTTGCAAACAAACATTTACTTATACCTTCTTCTCCGCTACAAATCTCTCAGTGGAATGACTTCCACGGGAGATTACAGACTGACGCACTGAAGCATACTTCTGCAACATATTGCTGCTATCATAGCTGCACATTTGTTACCATCTGTTTTTGTGTTCATCTTGTTTCTGGATAGTTACTTTTATGTAATCGTATGTTACGCTATGTATTTCCCTCCTGCAATAGTGCCCTTGGGCACTGCATGTATTTTTAATAAATAAAGATTAATTAATAAATAAAAACAGTTGTACCCTAAGGAAGGAACCATAATGACGGCGGTAAGATAAACGATCTCGGAGGCTACAGGGGGGGGGGGGAGCCGTTGAGAGCTTGATGACCTATCTCAACTAAAAGTGAACATGTTCAAACCATCAAGTCATATATATCATGAGTAAGTTTCATAAATAGGTGGGCTGACGGCATATGAATACGTGTATTAAAGTTTTATCTAACTGTTATACTGGGTCATGTGGCCCCTTCTGTTCGTTATGGGGCCTAATTAGTGCTGAACCGACTGGCATTGTGTGGCGTAAGGAGCATAACACTGTTGAGAAACTAGATTTTGATTAGGCCGAATGATGATCGGTAGTCGACATTGTTACAGAATAAGCTACTTTAACGTGTACCATAAAATCATTATGAATGCAGCGATCTATAAACCGGGCGTCTCATACACACGAGCTACAGGCCCCTCTCAGTCACTTTTTTTGTTAGGCACCACATTGGTTTAGTATCTACGGTATTATGCGCCACCGACAGGGACATCAAAAACACGTATCCTGAAACAAGCGCAAAACGTGATCAAGAGCATGGCATGGCCGCATACTTGGCTTAGTCTCCCTCAACCCTCCCCCTTTCGATGAATAATAGTTGTCTCACTCACTCATTCACTCACTCACTCACTCACTCACTCCAATTACGCAATATGTGAGGCTTCAATGGTGTTCCCAATCTGTGTGGTTCGGGAGGATAAATTTCATGACTTCGGCGAGCCGACTGAGTTCTATTTGAGACCCCTGCTCCTTGTACCTCTCATCTAAATTATCTCTCGATGTTAGTACACACAATGACTAAACGCAGACGGGCAAAAATATTCAAACTAAGTTTTGCGTTGCTCAAGGCTTACGTCGTTTTTTGAAGTTTATTAAAATTTAGGCCACAATTATATCACTGTGCATAGTAAACAGGCTTAAGCGAATGCCTTACATGTACAGAGACGGAGAAACTGAAATTTTCAAAACATTTCTCAGCGATGCGATTCACTGAGTGTTCTTTACAAACCGTTTCTATATCACGACTGTCAGAAAGACTGTTTCTTTAAAAAGGGATACTTGTCCTCATAGGCGTCATTGAATGTGGGAGCACTGCGAATCTTTCTGGTGGCGAGGTTGATTGTATTCGCCTGAAGCTCAGGAATATTAATGGAGGAAAGCTTTTCCAGTGTAGTCTCAAGAAATGAAAGTGGGTGCTTACGCGCTCCTTGCCGATGGCCGTGCTAGCTAGTGCAGATGGGGTGCCGGTTATCGGATCATAATAGTTAAGGGCAGGGTTCCCAGCGCCTGGTCTCCGATAGACTGCTGAAGGCTTGAAAGCTGCTCCTGAGCGGAATTCTCCGGCCGCAATTGAGAACCTTCTTTGAAGCCTTGCGAGAACGTTACCCGCGTTGCCTCTTTGCACAGCCTGACTGTGTTCAGCTGCTAAGCCTGGAGCTGCTGTACCGACAGCTGGAGATGCCACAGTGTTTTTCGGCAGGATGCCTTCTGGGTCGGGACCTGTAGTTGTTGGCTCTTCCTGGTGATCGGCAGCAATAATGGGACGGCCACCACTTGTGCCTGTAGGCAGAGAACACAAAGTGAAGGGTTAAATAAAGTCTCCCACTAAAAGGAACGATGAGTAGCATGCGAAGCAGCGCACGGGTGGACTTAAATATCTTTGATGCTCTTTTCATCATGGTCCCCTTGCCCTGTGTACACGCGTCCTTGCAAATGGAGCCCCCCCCCCCCCCCCCCATAGCACATCGGAGTGGCTCAGTGGTAGAATACTTGGCTGGCATGCACTGGACCAGGGTTCCAGTCCAACTGTGTCCTTGGTGTTTTATATTTACTGAGTTTTTTCTTATTTCGTGCGATGACGATTACGAACACCGGTGGCGGCGGACAACTATGGCGCCGCGCAGAACCCGTGTTGTGATTTCATAACAGCTTTCGCTGTAATATGATAATGTGCGATGGTGCGAGTATCGCATGTAGTCGGTGTCGTACGTTTCCGGCACTGTTTCTGTTGAAACAAACGTAGGAATATTTGGACCCGTTCTAGTAGGTAAAGCTAGTCTGGCACCCTTTGAGGATGCAATGATTTTTTTTCCTGGATTGCAGTATTTAGGTGTTTTTTCAATCGTGGTTTGTTTATGCTGTCACTTCGTGTTTGGAATAACTAACTCAGTAAGACAATTGCACCACCCGTACATGCGTTCGTGCGTGAGCACGAAGTTGCGATTTCTTGACAATGACAGCACTTATTGCTCAGAAACTGTGGTCTATCTTTTGCCCAAATTTTAATTACAGGATGTTACTCGATCATTCATTCTCCTCCTGGTGCGGACAAAATTAGAACCGTGTACTGGGAGGTGCTGGCGTGATTTTTTTAAGTCGTCATATTTGATTGGACTGCGGCTGCGGTATAGTGAAAATGGTTAAGTATTTCTTCTGCTGATGAGGCACCAAAGGCGCCCTGGCTCGAGCATACATGATCGGTATAAGGGCCCTTTTCGATTTTATTCTTTTATAATTTTTGCCATCGGCTTTACAGCTTTTGCGAAATTTTAGCTGTGGTTCGCAAAGCTAATTAGCGAAATCTACATATACAGAAACAATGAACATTCACAACTACATGGTTTATATTGTTTTGATCTCGGAATAATTCAAACGTTGTACATATATGTGCGCGACCTGTCAGAAACGATTCTTCACCACACGCAAAATGGCCTTTCTGAGTAGTTATTCCAAAAACGAACGCTTTTCTTTTCACTTTTCGGTTTGATATCGCCCTTCGTACAAAATGCAGCCCAGCGTCTTATGAAAGATGTACACTCGCAATCGACAAGGATTCTGCCATGTCATTTTGACGGAAAGTACGGTGAATATTCAGGTTGCACAAGGCCTGTGCGTAGGACCAAAGCCTCCTCGGTTTCGTTGGCAGCACAAATTAAATCTGTCATGCCTGTTACGCCAATGCAAAGTGACGAGTTTCTTATCCGTGTTAATACAGCCACCTCAATCGATTGATATGCGGGCTTTAACGTGTCAAAACCTTAATGTGAATTTGAGAGATGTCGTAGGGGAGGGCAACGGAAATTTCGACCACCTGAGGTTCTTTAACGTGCACCCAAACTTGAGCACACAGGCCTACAGCATTTTCGCCTTTATCGAAAATGCAGCCGCTGCCGCCACGATTTTATTCCGGGACGTGAGGGTCAGCAGCTGAGTGCCTTAGCCACTAGACCCCTGCGGCGGACACTCCCACATCAACTACATTGATTGTCGTGCTGAACTGACCTACGAGGCAAATTTTTTGACCAAGCCCTTCACAATAATATGTAACAATAAAAAAAGGAAGCGATAACACAGGTGGCTACTCGAGTGGTTTTTAGATTTTTCGCATTTTTATGGTCAGAAACGCGTACTTGACCGCGATGTGTAGTCATCAATCTAACCATACCCGATTGTCATTTGGCCGAGTTGAACACGGGGTATTTCAAGTATATTGCGGCACTTGCCTGTAAACTACTTGTCATGCTTAACACAAACGCTGTACCATAAAGAAACCACATGGCGATGCGTGCTGCATACTTACTCAAACGGCAGTTTCTTTTTTTTTCGTTCTGTAGTCTTTAGGACAACCTAAAATGATACAGTGGCTTCTCGTTTACCTTTCGCTGGCTGACATCAGAGTAAAACAATAGATAATCTGCACTTCGTCCCAAAAGACGCTAAAGCTGTTTGAAAGCGCCACTCATCCAAGCACCAGCCTGTACATTCCGCGCCGTCAGCACGCCCAAGAAAGGAGGAAAGCGCTGGTTGCCCGTCAGGTCCTTCTCGCCCGATTAAATTAAAATGCTTTGGTTTATAGCGCATCTGCAGAATCTTGCTCCTCGACGTCATCACATCATATCTGAAAGAGTGTAAGGGGGAGAGGCCACAGCGTCATACCCAGTTCCGCTAGCGCGTGAGTGCGTTCCGGCAGTGCTCGGGGCAGCTGTTGCGCATGCGCAGTAAGTGTGGTCGTGCTGCACACTGAACTCCGTGATAAGCTGTTTTGTGTCTAAAATGTGTACTGCACCAACAGCCCTATCAACAAGGGGAAAACGATACCCGATAGATAGGCCCCTGGTCCGTGTTAGCCGGTGCTCCTACATTCCATACAGTGTCTTGGCAAAGCGGCCCGGTTTAAGAGCAAATAAAGACCGTCGAGCAAACTCAGCCACAGAAAGAAGGCGAACACGTTTGCCTTGTCCTATTTTCCCTATATCCACATGCGTTGACTCTAGCACCTCAAGAACGACGACGTCTCGTATTGCGGTGCTTCACGCAGTGCTTATCCTTACGTTGCTTTGGCAGGCTCAATTCAGTAGACAGAGGCAAATCTTTATGAACCGATGCTGTTTTAGGCTAGGCTTTGAATGTTATTGCGCTAGCTTACAGGAATCTAATGAAGGTTGCCGTTACATTGAAAAATTCGAAGCATTAAAGGAACCGACAACCGACCAGAACGTGTGATTATATCCTGCGGCGTGAAAGAAAAGATCGTGAAGTGTAGTGACAGGCTGCAGCATCCTTTTCTTTCTGTGAGAATGATTTATATGTTTAAATCTTGTTTAAAAGTCACAAAAAATTCGGGTTTCACGCAGCCTAACACACCAGCCTTGAAGCTGGTTTGTTGAGTCGGTTACCTTGCTGTAGGTAGTGGCGCCGTCCGACGCCTCCACGCTCTTTAAATAATTAGCACTAAAGTCAAAGTATATTATTATTTACAAGTGGTCTATTTTGGGCTGCTCACGAGCTAAAAGGAATTGCAAGGGTAGTAGCAGCACTGTGTTCGCATCAGCTTGGGGGATATGCCGAGATGTGGTGGATGTGCGCGCAATGCACGCATTAACAGCGAATTGCCGTGCTCGAAAACGAACCGTATCCTTATTGCATGCAGCATTTGTTTTCACGTCTGTATAACACTTCATATTTGCCGCAGATGATAAAAAATTCCTATTACAAATGTTTCACGGCACTTCCCAAGTTACCATGCCATGGTTAGATGACCGGTAAGATTCTCGTTGGGAATAAAGGGGCCAAAATGGGACTTCTGAACCTTTGATAAACCTCAATAATAGATTGCTGATGATGACCTGGTTGTCATGGAGCTTCCTGAAATTAACTAAAAAAAACTCTGGCGTTGCGATTGTTCAGCCACCATGGAAATAATGGGTAGTACACGAATTTGCCAAGTCTTCGTACTTGAGGGCTCCTTACGTACTTCTTGCTTTGTTTATTGTTTTGTTTTGGTATTTTACTAATAAAAAAAGGAAAGCTCTGAATTTTGGGAGCCGACTTGCATTGATGAGCCTAAAAAGGTTAAGGTGATGGTGTAAAACTGCAAAACATTTGTGGAACTTCGCTTAGGGACAGAGAACATTACAGGCGACACGCCACCAAACGGAGCCGAAAAAGCTGTGCTTACGCAAATCAATGTACTATTCCTCATTTGACAATGGCTGAAACACCATGCATTACACCTCCCACAGACACTAGCAAGAGATGTCACTCTAGCGTGCTATCGCAAGTCTGTTGCCGCTCGCAGCATACAGCAAAAGGAGAATCTGACAGGAAAGGGAAAGCTACAAAGATGCTCTCGTTCCATACCTATCTTTACAGGACGAGGGGACGACTGCAGCGTGCGCGGCATCCTTCCTGGGGATGAAGGTGGCGCGCCGCTCGGGCCAGCCGCCGGTGTGCTCCTGGTGGGTGAACGCACGGCTCCATGCTCCTGCCTGGCGCGGGCCCTTTTAAACGTGGGTCTTGGTGGCGACGAAGCTGCGGTGGCATTCGCTGCCGAACGACTTGCCCCGGTACTTGCTGTGGGACTACCACTGGAACTCGGGGCGGGACTCCTGCTGCGAGACGGATGTCTCGCGGATCTCGCTGGTGAAGCGTCTGCAGCACTGGGACTTCGGATTTCTCGCTGGAGCTTGTGACGCGGTGAACGCGGTGTACGATGGCAGGATTTGTCGCCTTTCTTTTTGTCGAGTTGTTGCGCAGACGTCACCGTCTGCTTCGCCACTGCAGACGACGGTTGCGAGGTGGTATCATCGTTCAACTGCTCCATGTCGAGTGAACTCCTCAAGAAGACGAGAATACACGAATCCGAGACAGAGCGAGGCAGAAATGGCCTTCAATAGGCGCTTGTCGAATTCTTCCTGGAACGTGCTTTTCTCTGGACCGCGCGGAGCATGCGCGAGAAGAAGAAGCTGTGGCTGGTGTTTTCTTTTTTTTTTCATTAAACAGAAAAAAACTGCAAACCGAAATTTCGCTTTTAGAGGACTAGTCTTTGTAGCAATTCTTCATCAAAGTCTCTTCTATATGCTTTCTTTCTTCTACTTGATCGATATACTACATAAATTTAAAACTTCATATCAACAATTATGGCCCATTCCCCCGATGTGGGTATAAGATATATGTGAGGGCCCAACAACAATAACAACAATAGCAACAATAATGGTGTTGTATCAGCCACCGTATTTCATGAAATTGGGCTCGTATGCACACAAGGTCATATTTAGGAAAGCTGTAGATCTTATAAGACACTTCTAAACCCAAACCACGCGTCCTAATAAATATAACTGTCTGATTATCAAAAATAAGACGTATCAACAAACGATGATAAAAAAGACGATGTTCTTGATGGCCTGTGGATGGCGAATCCCCCTTAAAGTGGGCATGAGCAGTGGCTAAGGTACTCGGCTGCTGACACGCAGGTTGCGGGTTCAAATCCCGGCTGCGGCGGGGCGGCCGCATTTCCGATGGAGGTGGAAATGTCGTAGGCCTGTGTGCTCAGATTTGGGTGCACGTTAAAGTACCCCAGGTGGTGAAAATTTCCGGAGCCCTACACTACGGCGGCGTCTCTCTAATGATATGGTGATTTCAATAAGGTACATCCGCGTTTTCAAAAGCCTTAATGTAAGTGCTTGGGGCCGAGTTTGATTTTTGTGAGGTGGAGGGAAAATACTTCTAGACAGGTAGAAATGTTTAGTGAGCTCGGTATATGTTGTAAGAGTTTCCCGGTTATCCCCTTCACCGGTAGAATGCATCCCCGGGGAGGCGCGGTTGGAGAGGTCTCACGCTGCCTCGTGTGCTGCTTCATTGAGATTGGGAGGGAAATCGTTGATTTGTTCAAGGTTAGCTGGGAACCAACTCAGAAGATGATGCGTTATGTTCTTGCCTTGCAGTATTCTCAGCGTTTGTTCAGAGACCGTCCTCTCGGCGAACGCCCGTAGTGCTGCCATGGAATCACTGTAGACGACTTCAATATCATCGATCTTGAGTGCTAAGGCGATGGCCACCTGTTCCGCAATGATTGGGTCTTTCGTCCTGACCGTCGCTGAGTTGACGACATGGCCAGCCCCATCAACCACCACTGCCCCAAACGCTTTCCCATTGGCCTAGGAAACCGCGTCAACAAATACGACCCCTCGTTCCTCGTTTGAGACTTGACGAAGTATAGTCCTGGCCCTCGCTACTCTTCTTCCGATATGTTCTGGATGCATGTTTCTTGATATAAGAGATACCGAGATATTCTCTCTGATGTTGTCGGGATATCATTGTAATTGCATCTGATTGCCATTGATTGTTGGCCCAGCTCCTGCAGGATCATTCTACGCGACCTTATTGTAGATAACCTTGCAAACTGTGCTCTCTCCTGGACTTCTGCTATTTCTTTGAGCGTGTTGTGAATGCCAAGCTCAAGTAGACGCTCAGTGCTGGTATGTACGGGTAGACCCAGGACCTTCTTGATAACTTTTCTGAGGAGCACATTCAGTGTCTCAGACTCTGCTCTTGACCAGTTGTGTATTGCTGCCTCGTACGTGAAGTGGCTTAGAACAAACGCATGCATCAACCGGATGAGGTTGTCTTCCTTGATCCCATTTCTTTTGTTGGCCACTTTGCATATAAGGTGCACAGCGCTGTCTATTTTCCAAGTTAACTTGGCTATAGATTTGCTGTTGGCGCCGGTAGACTCTATCAGCATGCCCAGGACTTTGATGGAGTCGACACTCTGGATGGCATCCCCTTGATTTGTACGGAGGTGGATGTCTATCTGGTTTAACGGCTTCCATCTCCTGGGCTTGGTCCCCGGCGTGCAGTCTGATGCAGTAAAAGTTCTGACTTACTCGAGGAGCACTTGAGCCCAGAAGGACGAAGGTACTCTTCTACGGTGTCAATCGCCTCTTGCAGGGCGCTCTGAATCTGCCCCTCGCTTCCCCCTGTGCACCAGATGGTTATGCCATCTGCGTAGATGCTGTGCTTCAATCCTTCAATGCTCGATATTTTCTTTGACAGTCCAATCATGGCAATGTTGAACAGCATTGGTGAAATCACTGCCCCTTGCGGCGTGCCCCTTGCTTCTAGTTCGAT
The DNA here is from genome assembly GCF_013339725.1 of Rhipicephalus microplus. Lineage (NCBI taxonomy): Eukaryota > Metazoa > Arthropoda > Arachnida > Ixodida > Ixodidae > Rhipicephalus > Rhipicephalus microplus. The sequence goes on from NC_051169.1 coordinate 72,478,109, forward strand.
TGCTGCGGTCTCGATATAAACCCCCAAAATCAATCATTATTTTTCATCAAAAGTTTGATGAAGGACAGCTGCAGGTAAAAGCTGCTCTCCAAAAGAGGCAGCTTGACAAAGGCCCACAGCTACCTTTTAGCACGACAGCAGTGGCAAAAAATCAGCAATGTGAAGTCGACAACAATAACAACAACACCAAATAGATAAATAAATAAAATAGAGATATAAAAATCAAGTCCAAATCCCATAAATAAAACAGCAACCATGATAATACAGCAACTGCAAAGAAATCTTAAAAACTAAACCTGTGTATATCGAGATAAGACGTATTAACAAATGATGATGAAAAAGAGGACGTTCTTGATGGCCTGTGGATGGCGAATCCCCTTAATGGGGGATTTTGGGACGTTAAATACTACGAGCCAGAACAAACAAACAAACAAACAAGCCAATCGCCTGTGATGAGTTGCACTAGGTTAAATAACCAAGCGTCAATTAATCAAACAACATAGATACGAATTTCATATGCGAGTGTCTATGCTTGCTGGCCTGCTCTGCATATAATGGCGCTTATCAGCTGTGGTAGACTAGCCAAGAATATGGCCATTATTGTAAGCGGAAATTCGAAAACCTAAGTGAGAGCCATAAAAACTATTCGCCCCCTTTAAAATTACAGTACTGTAATTCAACGAGAGATCGACACGGGTCCAAAAGTTGATATTTTAGATTTTATTGAGTATTTTATATTTCGTGCACCTCTTACCAGGTAGCCCGAAAGTCAACTTCGTTTTATGATTAACGGCATAACTTACGAGAAAAAAAATCAAACTTCACCAACACGGAGGCACCAACTTCGTCACCTGTCATTTTCGAAAATTGGAGATCCTATAAAAAGACAAATATTTTTGTTTCAAGGAAGATATTTTTTCCTGAAATGTATGTCTAATGAAGAATGAATTCATATGGTTTCAAGTTTGCAGACCTTAAGAAAATAGCTTTTAAATATGTCTAATTTTGCGACAGTTTAAAATAAGTTACGTATCCCCCATTTTTTCTCCGACAGTAATGCAAGCAGCGTTTTCAAACTTGACACGTTTTAAGGATATAGTGTGTTCATTAGGTAAATAAATTATTGCTGCCGTAGGGCAAATGTAAATTTCTATATATTGCCTAAAAGTTCTCATATTAGCAAAAGTGTTCTCCACTGAAACTTGAATAATAAAAAAAACCCATCTTTGATTTTTCTTAAAATCTCGTAACTAGACAACCGAAGGCCATCATACAGTAACATAAAAAACATGTTGCATTATTTTGTTTTTAGCGACAATATTCGTGGTACAAATCAGAGCTTTTTGAGAATGCGCTGATAAGTTTAGAAATCTAGAAATCGGAACGTAAAAGCGGCAATAAGCTTCAAACGCGAGTAAACGTGACCGCATTTGGTGAAGAAAGGCTGTTTTAGCTCTGTGACAAATACGTACCCATGAAGGCGCATTTATGCTCCTGATAACACAGCTCTAATGGAGGAAGTCTTCGACATTGTAACTCAGTTGGAAAACATCTGTCTTTATTTGCAGATAAACTCAAACATGAAAATGTTCCAACGCAAGTGTTGGGTCTTGCTAGAAAAAGCACATGCACTTGAAGTACCCTCACTGGTATTTTGGTGGTGACTGCGTGAAACAAGAGATGCGCTCAAAATGGCTGCATCTTTTGCAGATCATATTTAGCAGTACGTGACGCAAAGAAAACACGACCATGATCAGTGCCCTCAGATGTGCTTAGCCAAACATGCCAAGAACGTATGCCTGGAACACGTGGCATTGATTTCCACTGGCTCTTGTTAAACTGACGGAATATTTCTAGCTCGTCTGCATTTGCACAAAGCAGCTTGACATTCTTGAGCTTCGCGCTCGTTTGCACCACCATTCGGGATGCAGACATAATCACAGCTGAGCTTGCCACTCTGATGTCACCAACGCCGTCACAAGAGTTCTTGCCATGTCCTGTGGCCGAAAAAATCCACTTTGTTGATATATGATCTTTCTGACATAACTCGAACAACTGGTACTTGTTTTTAAAGTGACTGCATGCAGCATCAGAAACATAAGTAACATGCGTGTCAGGCTTAACTTGTTACTTCATATAGCTGTGATGAATTATTTGTAGAGCAAAAGAGGCATGTGCAGCATCATGGCATGTGTCATCACTGATGACGGCAAAACTCTGAATTGATTGCTTCCTTGTGACGACACACGTGAATATAGACACCCGTCTTTTGTGCCAGTCATACGACTGTACCTCATTTGGTAAAATGGCTGTCCAATTTTCGGCGAAATCAAAGTGAAAACTGCAAGTTCTTTTTCTTGGTTCTCTTTCGCCTGGCGTATTGCTGATTCTTGAATGTATCTTATGTAATCATGGGTAATCCACTTCACGAACCATAGACTGAGCTCTTGCCGAAAAGAACTTGCCTGGGCTGTTTTTTTTACTAGATCGCCATTTTGCCATACTGCATAGGCTACCTCAATATCTTAAGGGATTCCTAAACATGTGGCTGTCAGAGTGTCCTCCTTAGCACATTAGTCACAATGTCCTCAAAAACAATCACTTGTAAGGGAGATGCAAAGACATAGTTGTTTCAAGAAGTCTGCCATGTAGGCACCATCGGTGACATCTTGTAGGGCAGAAACGCACTCCGTGGCATTAGCACAGTTTATACAAAGGCACAATTCTTGGTGTAGACTAGATGGAAGACGAAGAAGTGTGTTTTCAATAGGAGCTACTTCTGCTAACTCCGCCGTATTTCAGTTGTAATTTAAGTCTGTTGATCAGTTTTCGCTGCTCCCTTGAAGGAAGATGGATGTAGACCACCCCGGGCGCCTGCCGGCACCAGCGGCGTCAGCGGCGGCCGCCTCCAGGAAGTGGATGGGACAAGCGAGCGACAGCGACAGTGAAGATACTCATGCTTACTATCTCAGCAGTGAGGACTTCTCAGATGACGGTTTCCAACCTGTGCTGAGCCGCAAGGCGAAGAGAAGGAACATGAGGACATCCTTATCATCAACTATTCAAACTGTAAGTGAAGCGCCAAAATCGAACACTTATACCATCCTGTTTCTGCCTGCACTTCCTACCGTCAGCATGAAACGCCTTAACAGACAGTCTGTGTCGAGGTCTCTGGAAACGCTCGTGCCAAAGGAGATCACGGACATAAGAGTGAACGCCAGAAAGAATATACTGGCTGTGGACGTTTTGCACGCAAGTGCGTTGGGCGTTCTGCGCAGTGTAACTGACTTGGACGGCAACCAGGTGCGCTCTCATGTTCCCTTGGGATGTGATGTAGTAACCGGCGTGATCTACGACATTGATGTCGCTATTTCCAATAAGGACTTACAACTTCTTGTCAAGTCAACAACTGATACTCCAATTGTTGATGTCACCCGGCTAGGCAAGTCTCGCTGTGTGAAGATTGCGTTTAAGAGCACATCACTCCTCTCTCATGTGAAGGTGGGGTACTTCAGACATGCTGTGCGGCCTTTCATTCCAAAGCCTCTCCAGTGCCGTAAATGCATAAAACTTGGACACGTGAGCAGCGTCTGCGAGAATTTGGTGGTATGTCACCGATGCGCCGAGCACCATGAAGCGGATAAGTGCGTCGCAACTGTCAAGAAATGCTCTAATTGCAATGAATCCCATGAAGCCACATCGAACGACTGCCCGCGGATTCAGAAGGAAATTGCCATCTTGAAGGAGATGGTGCGCGATCACTCATCTCATCGAGAAGCCGCAGCTAAAGTCAGAAGGCGTCGTTCACGTCGACGTCGGTCTTCGAGGACGCCCGCTACCTCCTCGACACGTTTGCGTGATCCCTCATCAGTGCCACCTCCTTTGCCTCCCAGACCACATGCCGTGGGAAAGGCTGTAAAGGACAAAGCCAGTGAGCATAGCCTAACTGCGACAGAGTGGCCTGCACTTCCAAGGGAAGCAGCATCAAGCGAACCGAAGGAGCTTCATGGCGGCCAGTCCGCGCTTCCGGTTCGAGATCTTTCCAACCAAGACAGGCAAGTGACTGCAATCGTCCCGGTTCGAGATCTTTCCAACCAAGACAGGCAAGTGGCTGCAATCGTGCAATCATTAATTGCCACGATTCGCACGCTACTGAGCAGCATACAATCTCCGTCTGCTAAGAGTGCACTGCAAATACTTTATGCACTGAATCCAGTTCTTGCTAACTCCGTATAAGCACAATGGCTCAACAAAATCTCATCTTCCGCACTGAAGTTAAAAGTGCGTCGATTTTTCAGTGGAATGCCACAGGCATGAAGTCCCGTATCTCGGACTTTCGCCAATTTGTTCGGGCCAATCAATTCCCTATCCTTGTCATATGTGAACCAAACGTGATGATATGTGGGGTTTAACGTCCCAAAACCACTCTATGATTATGAGAGACGCCGTAGTGGAGGGCTCCGGAAATTTAGACCACATGGGGTTCTTTAACGTGCACCCAAATCTGAGCACACGGGCCTACAACATTTCCGCCTCCATCGGAAATGCAGCCGCCGCAGCAGGGATTTGAACCCGCGCCCTGCGGGTCAGCAGCCGAGTACCTTAGCCACTAGACCACCGCGGCGGGGCTATGTGAACCAAACGTATCAACGCCTTATAGATTGTCCGGTTATGAAGCTTTTTGTTCAGCCGCTTGCGAAGAACGGAGCAAAGTAATTGTTTACATTCGCACAGACTTGACTTATCTTTCGCACCCAATAAGTTCAAATGACGACAGTCAGTACGTGTGTCTTCGTGTGAAGAAGAATGCAGATTCGTTCACGCTTATTGGTGGATATATATCTCCGTCATCGCGATTTGACTGCGACAGATTAAAAGACATCCTAATGAGAACCGATGGGCCTTGGATCATCACCGGTGACTTCAACGCCCATCACATGCTTTGGGGGAGCACTAGGATGAATGCCAGGGGCCGGAGCATTGTTACATTCGCTTCCGATTACGACCTTTCCATCATGAACGATGGTACCCCCCCTATCTGCGGGGTCTCACGTATGACAGTTGCCTTAAACTGACATTGGTGTCACGGTGCTTCTCTCACAAAGTTAAGTGGTTTTGCGATATCGAGACTCATGGGAGTGATCACATACCCACCTACGTGACGATCGATGGTATCATTAAAAATTTCTCTTCCGGTGTTGCAATTGGCACTGACTGGTCGATGTTTGCATCGCGCGTTGAGAACGCCTGCCAAGAAGGCCTCGCCTGCAGCCTGGAAAATACCATAGTGGAAGCTATGCAAGCGTCCAAATGTAAATTACCATTTTCGTCTAAAATAACACAGTTTGACATCGAACTGGAAAAATTACGAGCTATACGAAGGCGTGCTGAACGACGATACAGACGCACAAGATCAATTTACGATCTGAGGGAAGCAAGGCGGCTCCAGAAAAAGATTCAACGACGCATTTACAAACTGGAGAGCGAATGCTGGAAAGCATTCTGCGAATCTCTAGACCCTCATAAACCGCTGTCATATGTCTGGAGAACAGTTCATGGTCTTCGCTCCTCTCCGCAACAACGGCACCCTTTTAAAGCTTTGGCACTCCATCATGGAAAAACAGAACTCGAGGTGGCTGAAGAATTTTGCACGAGAGTTGCCGGGAATATTATGAACGAGAGCATCGACGCCGTGATCGTTCCTGAGACGCGATTACCAGAAATGGACATTCCGTTCACCATGGAAGAACTGGAAGGTGCGTTAGTCTCTTCTAAGCGCATGTCATCGCCTGGTCCTGATGGTATTAGTTATAGTGCGTTGGGACACCTTGGACAAAAAGCCAGAAAAGAACTTTTAACATGCTTCAACAACTCCTGGCTCAACGGCAGTGTTCCCCGAGAATGGAAAATAAGTCGATTAATACCACTTTTGAAATCGGGAAAATCACCATTGGACTTGACAGCGTATCGCCCCATTGCCCTAGCAAGCTGCCTCGGAAAAGTGATGGAAAGAATGGTTCTATTTCGTCTCGAGTGTTACTTGGAACGATACACCAAATACCCTCCTTGCATGGCAGGCTTTCGTCGGGGCCGCTCCTCCATTGACTGTGTCCTTGACTTATCGACATTTGTTCAACAAGAAAAAAGTCGCAAGCGCATATCAGTGGCACTCTTTCTTGACGTGAAGGGTGCATATGATAATGTAGCTCACGATGCCATCCTCACTTCTCTCGCAGCAATGGGCATTGGTAGACGAATGTTTCAATGGATAAAAGATTATATAACTGGAAGGGGTTTCTTTGTACAAACATATGAGGGTACAACTGCCCAACATTACACCTACTGCGGAGTACCTCAGGGAGGTGTTTGAAGCCCCACATTGTTCAATGTGGCCCTCATTGGTCTGGTGAAGGTTCTGCCAAAGTCGGTGTGCCTATCCATATACGCCGATGATATTTGCCTCCGGAGTGCTGCAGTTACTCGCCCTCAGGTGCGTGCACGAATAGAGCGGGCAGCAACCCTCACAGCAGCCTACCTTCAGAAACAAGGCCTAAATATATCAACTGTGAAGTGCGCGTTGATGGCGTTTACACGCAAACCAATGACGCCTTACCCTGTTTACATCAATGGGCAGAGTGTCAAATATGCACGGACGCATCGTTTCCTGGGCATAATAATCGACAGAAGTTTTTCGTGGAGCCCACATTGTGCGTATTTGAAGAAGAGACTGCTATCTATTGTGCATATCATGAAATTCTTGTGCGGTAAAGCATGGGGATTTTCTGTGACCTCCATGCTACAGCTGTACAGGGCCCTATTTCTGGGTCTATTGCGCTACAGCTTGCCGGTACTGACTAACACTTGCAAATCGAATATTCATTCATTGGAGAGTTTGCAGGGTCAGGCACTGCGTATCTGCCTAGGACTGCCCCGTTGCGCTTCTACTTATGCCACAATCATGCTTGCCAAAGACCATCCGGTCAGGACATATATAGTTGTGGATTGCCTCAGAGCGCACATTCGACATGGTAGCCGTGTCCCCGACCACCACTTGGCCCTTCTACCTTCCGGAAGACCACGTGCTACGTTTTCAGACGTCATAGCCAAGCACCTAAACAGCATTCCATCAGGATATACGCCAGCTGCGAGAACGGCATGTCCTTTGTGGTGCCTCGACCAGCCGCAAGTACGTCTAGAAATTCCGGGATTCAAAAAGAAAAGCAGTCACTCCAGAGTAGCATTGAAGCAAGCAACACTCCTATATTACATGAGTTGTATTTAGACCGAACGCAGATATACACTGATGGGTCTGTCTCATCCAGCAGCTCATCAGGTGCCGCTGTAATTCCGGCTGCAGAAATGACAATCAAGTTTAAGTTGTCGCATATGACTACATCTACGTCATCAGAGCTTGCTGCTATAAGGGCTGCTTTAATATATCTCGTTCAAGAACGTCCAGGAAAATGGGTCATATTTTGTGATTCGAAGGCAGCGCTTCAGAGTTTGCAGTCTGCCATGCGTAGGAGGGGTCATGACCAACTGGTACAAGAAATAAGACATTGCCATCATGAAGCTCTAGCACGAGGGCATGATATTAAATATGAATGGCTGCCTGGACATATCGGTATTACCGGAAATAAATTAGCCGATGATGCAGCCCGCTCAGCCATGAAGGAACCCGTGTAGTCCCGATTCCTCTATCAAGGAATGATGCAGCAAGACAACTTTACCTGCTGGCTCGAGATCTCACACGCACGTTCTGGTCGTCTACCAGCTTCCAAAGGTGTCAATTTTATGAACTGGATTCTTCGCTCAAGCTAAAGCTACCATCACAACTTTCCCGCTCCGATGCGACACTGTTATGCCGCCTTTGGTTGGGTGTTGCATTCACAAAGGTGTACTCCTTTCGCATTGGTATGGCAGACACTCCTACATGCGACTACTGCGAAGCTGAAGAGACCGTCGAACACGTCCTGTGCAGCTGCGCTTGCTACGACACACAGCGATGCCAGCTCCGGATGGTTTTGAATCGACTTGACCCCGGACCATTTTGTGTGCAGAAGATACTAGGACCTTGGGCATCTGCCTCAGTTGCGCAGAAAGCAACTAAAGCACTGCTACTTTACCTTAAGTCAACAAATCTGAGCGACCGCCTGTAGACTGTGCGTGCTCCCCGAGTGTGCTCGTGATTGTGTGTACCTTCTCATCTTTCTGCAACCTCTTTTCTCCCCTTTATCCCTTCCCCAGTGCAGGGTAGCAAACCGGGTGTGCGTCTGGTTAACCTCCCTGCCTTTCTTTGCATCTTTATCTCTCTCTCTCTTGGTGTGGTGCAAGAAAAACCCACTTCGGCCACAGTGAATAAAACTTTGAGAGCCCAATAGACGTGTTCGGATTAGCTTCTCTAAAGAGACTGTAAACCTCTCGCACCGAACGTGTCATAAACCTTTTCGAAACAAGTTCCCTTTTTCCGTCAATGATAACAGATACTCCATCCTTTTTGTTGGGACTCTGCCGAGAGCAGCTATACTCATCTTTGGAGTAGTAAGCCATAGCTGCCTGGACGCCCGTTGGGTTTAGCCGTGTCCTTTTTACCGCATTTGGTGCTAACCATATCCGGTGTTTTGCGCGCCAGCATCGGGATCTGTATATCATGTAAGCTGACAAGTTTGGTATAAGCGCTTGGAGTTTTCGGCGCTCTATATCGTTCGGCAACAGTGTCAACAAACGCATGCACTCTTGAAACAAAGAACACGCTTCATAGGCTTGCTTGAAGTTCTTAAACCACTGGGCACACACACTGCATTTTAGATCTGATGGTTGAAAGTGGTGGTTACACACGTTACGGTGGCATTTGATTGATTGATTTGTGGAGTTTAACGTCACAAAACTACCATATGAATATGAGAGACGCCGTAGTGGAGGACTCCGGAAATTTTGACCACCTGGGGTTCTTTAACGTGCGCCCAAATCTGAGCACACGGGCTTACGGTGGTATTTCAGGGTTACTGTAGAATTGCTGCTAAGTTGTCTTGGCTCTGCATGAACTTTGCTATTTTGCGCATGCAGCTTCTCCAGTCGCATATGTGACAATGCTTCAGGCGTGTTTACGCACCGCTCTTGACTTCTGTCTTTTTCTTCTTCTGGCAAAAGCTCATGAACTGCTTCAGCTGAGAAGCATTTAGACGAAGACAGGATACCTCTGAGGCGTCTGAAGCAGTTCTGGCAGACATGGTCGTTGTTATGTGCAGGGCAGGTAGCTTTCCGCAAAAGCGTCTGGAGTAAATGATTTAGAATGGGGCGAAGCTGGGTATACAGGCCTCTGCCGCGCCATTTCGTCCTCCCGTTGTCGTACTACAGGGCCGTCGCGGCACCGCCGCCCAGCGTCGCGGCGCGCTTCTGCCTCGCGCGCCCGCACGTCGGGGTCCTTTCTGCGAGCGCGAGCTGCCGCCACCCTGTGTGCATGCCACTCAGCAGCTTTGTCCATCCTTCGTCGCCGAGCCTCTGTATGCGCGTGCGCAAAAACGGGGCTTTTATAGCACAATATAGAGCCCCTGGCGTACGGAACCTCCGAAAAACATGCGATCGTAGTCGCACGATCGTCTGTCTCTCCTTCCGTACGTGTGACACCAATCCTTGTTTTCTACAAGTAACGCCCTTTAGTGCAGGACCATTCGCATTTTTCAGGGCATAGCACAAGTACCACCCGCCATGGCCGGTTGAAAAAATAACAAGGTGTGGTTATTCACAACGGGGACAAGCCACGCCACAAGCAGCTTTGCCCCTTAGAAATGGTCGATCATAGAAATGGGCATACCACGAAAGTGAACCATGTTTGCAAAGAATTATGGTTGGTAGTTTATTGTGCAATAATGAACGAGAGCTTGCGCGATGTCTCCTGATGTTGTGCATCTATGGCGCTGTTTGACGTGTGTAAAGCCACGATGACGTCGAGTAGCACATTTATATCCCAACAACCAGTACCGAAAATCACAATTCAACACTTGTGGTAGTTCAATGGGTTAACGTACACCTGCACAGAGAAAGCGTAATGACAGCGAGTGGTGTGACAGGCGTATTAGAACCTCCGATATTGGGCTAAGGTCACCTTCACGGGGATTGCTGGAATAGCAGCAAGATGGCCAGTTGGGCCTATCTATCTATCATCTATCTATCTATCTATCTATCTATCTATCTATCTATCTTCTATCTATCTATCTATCTATCTACTATCTATCTATCTATCTATCTAATCTATCTATCTATCTATCTATCTATCTATCTATCTATCTATCTATCTATCTATCTATCTATCTATCTATCTATCTATCTATCTATCTATCTATCTATCTATCTATCTACTATCTATCTATCTATTATCTATCTATCTATCTATCTATCTATCTATCTATCTAACTTCCATTTGCCACTACCACCTACAATTTATGTGCTATCCTCATCAATTGCACATTTTTCTCTCTTCAACCCTGGAAACTTTTATCGAACTAATTTTTGTACGTCTGAACAGCGCCCCGCCGCGGTGGTCTAGTGGCTAAGGTACTCGGCTGCTGACCCGCAGGTCGCGGGTTTGTATCCCGGCTGCGGCGGCTGCATTTCCGATGGAGGCGGAAATGTTGTAGGCCCGTGTGCTCAGATTTGGGTGCACGTTAAAGAACCCCAGGTGGTCGAAATTTCCGGAGCCCTCCACTACGGCGTCTCTCATAATCATATAGTGGTTTTGGGACGTTAAACCCCACATATCAATCAATTACGTCTGAACAGCAGTGAGTGCCTCATTTAAATCGCAAATGATTGCATTGATAACACCTGTCCTCAGAATGCACTTGCTCATATTGATCCAGACGTTTCCCTTTATGGGCACTCGGTTTCTGTCATTCTACATTTGTTTAGTTCAAGGTGCATTAATTAGTGAACGAATAAATAAAATTTATTAAAAGTACGGCAGTTTATGCAAAAAATATTCATCCCATGATGACACCGCAACATGACCCAATCTCGACGTCAAAGACGACCAGAATTCTCGACGTCATCTTCACGTCACTGTGAAGGCGCATATGTTTTCGTGATAACATACCGTGGTATCTCTGCTTCGTCAAAGGCGGGCTGATAATGGAAGGAACGCAACAGCCCCCAATGTGTGAATGATCGTGAATGTGGTGCGAGATACGTTAGATGGTGAAAGCTTGCAGAGGCTGGCGTGGCAGGGTGATGATATTGACTTAGCAGCTAAAAAGACGACTTTCAATATCAATCAATCAATCAATCAATCAATCAATTAATTAATAATCGATAAATGAGTGCACTTTGAGTAACTCTGTCCGTCTAAAACCTCATAAAAGTGTTCGCCGGTCAACTTCCCGGCACACCGGTTAAGCCGCCCGCGTCCAAGGACTCAACGCCGTCACCTAGGCTAGGGTTCTTGTAGCCCCACACCGCACAATACTACAGAACAACATTCCATAAAGTTTTACTCGCTCACTCCAACATATTCTATCAAAAGAACTTTCGTGTTGCATTCGAGGCTAAGAAAATGTTGTTTGATGGCCACAATAAATGGAGTGCAAGCGCAATTAAGATTAAAAAAAAGCGGAGACGAATGTAATTCGCTAAATTTCCGTATATTATAAATTTTGAACCTGACGCCACTTGAAAAACTGGTTGCTTTGTTGAGACGTCGCAGCGTGGTGACAAACTTCTTGGTGCGCATGTTTCAGCGCACAAGCAAATAACATTTAGAAAAAAAAATAAGCGATGTGACGACCTTAAAAGCAACTGGATTACTGCATTATTGCATGATTTTCAGTCTGCTGCGGCGACACAGTGGATGTTTTCTTTTTTGTGGCAATAGGAAAAGCAATAGTGCATCCATTTGATAGACGCGTACCTTGCCGGGCTAGGTTTAGAGCGTGAATAATATTTGATTTCGTGAAAAGCGCCGTTGTGTTTCCCACCAAAGTAATGTCTTTTCTGTTTCTACTGCACTCGATAGATATATCTTGCACTTGACGCACAAAACTTCAAGCAAGCCAGTGTCCACCAGAGGGTTCGTCGGGGTTTGCCTACAGGAGAGAAACACTGTAAAATGGAGTTAAGTACTACGTGAGATTGGACATGACATAAGTACTCACGGTAGCTGATTGACGTCAATGAAGCTGAGGAATAATCTTGTGATAAGGTGCCATATTTTTTAAATAGCTTTGAATTATACCATAAAACTCGATGATCAGACTGCTCCTTCGCTAGAACAAGGAGGCCTTTCGGTTCAGCTGAATGCCTGCTGCCAAGAAAATAGTCTGTGGAATCAACGATTGAAAGCCATTTTCCTAAAACCACAAGATGAGTGCGAAGAGCATTTTCTGCAATGTGCTACTGATACACATTTATTTTGTTTCACCAAGCGTTGATCAAGTCCATTATAACATAATAAGCACGATGGCTGCATCAAAAGAGATGCTAGTCCGAACAGTGTTCATGCTCTCCCATTCGGACATAGAATATATTTGTCCCCGCGTGAACGAGTTTCCGATTCCGGTAAAATTTCTGGTGCTAACAGTGCCTGCACTACGATGCGAGTTTTTCACCAATCAAGAAGGGCCACATTGCCGTGCATCGAGAGAACGGATGAAGGCCTTTAGGGCAATGCACAGATTGGTTTATCTACCTTTCCCCTCTAGTATTCAAGGAGAACAGCGATCCTGGATTAGGAAGATACCCAAAAACAAGGACCGTCAGTTGATAATTGTGTCTGGGAGAAGCACGGAAATATTGCGAGAATTTTCGGAAGCTATCTGTAACGTTGCAATAATATGCTCCCGGGGCATAAACGTCCCTGAAGATCGCTACCGGAGGTGTGGACAGCGCAAAGAAGTCGCTGCAGCTAGTTTTGTTGATCCTGAAGCATCACCACGAACCGAATATCCGAAAAACCAGAAATACATCGCTGGGTATTTTCCTAGTGACTCCAATGAAGGTATTCAAGAGCCGGAAATTCTGGCGTTGTTGGACATTTACTCATCGCTGAACAACACCATTCATATGGATGCTGTCCGAAGCGAGGGAGCCATTGCCGAGAAATCTGTAGACCTTTTTTTTTTCCGGTGAATACGCTATATTTGGGGTATCTTGATTTATTTCAGTATGCACAATATACCGCTCTGCATCTCTGCTTTTTCACCAGAATGTGTTACGAAAATCGCTCGATCTTCATTGATTCTTGGGAATCGCTTCTGCAGATCTCTTCGTTCTGGCTGTTGCTGCTATGTTTGTCCTACTTTGTGTGATTGTCCGAAATCGCACTTTATTACAAACAAATCAGGTCCTATCATTGGATCATCTTCTTTTGCTCATGCTTGGTTCTTTCTTCGGTCGGTCACACAAGATCCCCAATTCTCAAGCAGCTGTTTACCGTAGCATGGCAGTGGTCTCTTGGATCATTGGCATGCTCATTCTGGGAAGTTACGTCCAGACTAGCATCACGGCGATACGTGTGGTTCCTTGTGTCATTCTTCCCATTAAGACGCTTGAAGAACTAAGTCCACACCCTGATGAGTTCGTACTGGCTCCGTGCTTTGGCAAGATTTGGATAGATATCGTTGTCCAACTGTACACGCCGGATTCAGGCCTTGCATTCCCCTTGATCAGGAGAGCGTTGTATTGCCATGGCATGTGTAGTTGCGGCAAAGACATTTCTCTATGTTACCAACAAGCGCACGCCGGCACCCACTTTGTGTTGTCATCCTGCAGCGACGAAGAAGTATCTGCAGCATCACAGTGGGGTCTAACCCCCAGCGATGACGTGCACACTTAGCCTCAAGTGGCAGCCATTCATGCTCTTAACCCTGCTAGGTGAGACATTACCCGCTTGATTTTTCTCAGCCTGATAGATAAGAGAAATGAAATGGAACGAGGTGCTTTTACATGATTGTTGCTTCGTAAAGCGTCACCAATAATGTGAACATGCGTGATTGATTGATATGTGAGGTTTAACGTGCCAAACTACCATATGATTACGAGAGACGCATGTGAGCTTCTGGTTCGTATAGATGATGATGATGATGATGTTCCTTGATACTCTGGTGCACACCCACTAAGGGAGATCGGTCAAGAACCAGGCGGCAGGATCTTAAGTAAAAGGCTTAAGGTTTTTCAAACACAAAGTAATTCTGGACTGAAAAAAAATTATATAGAAAAAAAGCCAAAAATTGAAAAAGGAGTATATCTGAGCAGGGAGCGATGCAGGCTATCAGACGCGATTTGAGACAGAGGTAACGGTGGGTCTGAAACGAATGATATATATATAAGGGAAAGAAGAGTGTACCCAAGGGCTCATTGTTCCGTGTTTTGACACAATAATAATGAGATCTAACTGACAATATTGTATGTTAGATCTCATAATTATATATATATATATATATATTTAGAACTTGAAGGGAAGGCACGACAGGTCCGGGTATTTTCTATATTGAAATAACTATAACTTGAAGATAGCACATAAGAAAAGGATCGTATTTACTAACGTTTCGGCCGTGGCACGGCCTTCGTCAGAGTAAGTAGGTATGATACAATGAAGCCGCTTTTATAGGCTCACGTGATGAACTCTCGGTATTGCAGCTAGGACAATCAAAGTAAAAAATGGTAATCTGTCAGGACCTTGTGTTGACATGACTGACATGTGACGGGTGCATGAATATAAAGTTTCAAATTTCATTGCGCATCGACACGTGGGGCACAGTATGGTTGGCAGGACATGTAAAAGAGCTCAGAAGTAAAGAAACCACGGTTGACTAATATACAATTTAATATACACTAAAATATTTTACTAATCTAAGAAGTCGTGTTGTTATAGTGCGAGGCAGGTGAGCTTTCCTACGTTTTCATTGATACCTGAACGAATGGTGTTAAATTTGTGAATCAAGAAGGATTCCCTCACTTCTCTATCGTGATTTGTCTTAAAACCGGACTGAATAATCGTGGCCCTAATTTTGTCGAAACCATGGCCAGGTATACTGACGTGCTTCGACAGCGGTAGATTAGGGAGGCTTACGGCATTGCACGGTGATTATTAAAACGAATTCTGAAACTTGTCTCTGTTTGACCTATGTACTGAGCACCGCAAGTTGAACACTCGAGAAGATAGATGACGTTGATACTATCACACGTGTAGTTCCCATTTATCTTTAAAGAAAAACTGGACGATGTACTTGAAACTGTTTTAGATGTCGTCATGTGCGCGCACACTTTGCAACGTGGTTTGACAGCCTTCATGATGTGAACACGTGGTTTTAGATGAGGTTAGTAAATCACGAAGGTTCCGCGATCGTCAGTAGACCACGCGTGGTTGTTCTGCAAAGATTCCTTTGAGCCGCTCGCTCTGTATTAAAATGTTAAAATGTTTCTTTAAGATATGGTTCACATTTGGAGCTGAGGCCGCATGTGTCAAAATTAGATTAGTCTGCGAACAATCTTTGGGTCTTTTGTTAGTACTCAGCAGGTCTGAACGGTCAAGCTCTTCTGCACGTTTGATGGCGTCTGTGATTATGCTGGCCGGATAGCTCTGTTTTTCGAGCGCGCTCCGAAGTTGTTCGCAGTGGCGGGAAAATTCGCTGCTATCAGAGCATATTCTTTTAAAACGGACTGCTTGGCTGTAGGGAATACTAGTTTTGTTGTGTTTCACGTGACTACTACTAAAGTGAAGATATGCTGCCTATCCGTGGGTTTCCTGTAAAGATTAGTTATCAGCTTCCCGTTACGTAGAGTGACCATGACATCAAGGAAGCTTATGTTCAAAGGTGAATATGAGTGCGAAAAAGAAATCGCCGGATGAGCGTTGTTAAGATCTGCTATGAAAGAAAGAAGTTGCGATTCACTATGGTGCCAGATTAGGAAAATGTCGTCGATGAACCGCTTATAGTAAAATGGCTTATATTCACAATTTGCAAGAAATTTGTTTTCAAGGAGCCCCATAAATATGTTTGCGTAGTTTGGTCCGATTCTTGTGCCCATAGATGTACCGCTAACTTGAACATAATGTGTCCCATCAAATTCGAAATTGTTAGGTTCAAGAATGAGCTTAAGCAACGTAGCTAACGTAGATGCGGAAACTAGTTTGTTGGCGTGGCAAGCGTTGTACGCGCATATAACTGCCTCGATGCCATCTGAGTGAGGGATATTAGTATACAGTGACGTGACATCTAACGTAACGAGAAACGAATTTTGAGGAACCTGTAGGTCAACAATATCTGATAGAAAGGGATTGGTATCTTTAATGTAAGAAGAAAAGCTGGACGGAATGGTGTTGATGAGGCTATCTACATAACGGGAAAGGTTCTCAGTCACTGTTCCAATTCCAGAAATTATCGGTCTACCGGGATTATCTCTCTTATGAATTTTGGGAAGAAGGTAAAACCTGCCAGCTACTGGGCTCAACGGTATGAGGGATTTCAGAGTGCCATAGCTTATTTCTTTATCATTAAAGAGCGCAGTCAAGGTATCACGAACAATATCTTTGAACTCGTTTGTTGGGTCATGATCTTTCCGCTTGTAATATGATGCATCACTGAGCTGCCTATGGCCTTCGCTGATATATTTGCTTCTGTCCATTACAACAATGGCGCCTCCTTTATCTGCAGGTTTTATAATTATGTCATTACGACCAGCGAGGGATTCAATTGCTTGTTGCTCTCTGTCAGTAAGGTTGCGGTGCAATGGTGTACGTTCTTATATGCCTGCATGACATCGCGTTGTACAGCTCTGATATAAAAGTCCAGACATTTGTCTCTTTGGGAGGGGGGTGTCCAATGCTTGTAAGATGGCAATGATGAGCTATCGGTATTGTGAGCCGAGGACCGATCATAAAAGTACTCACGGAGGCGCATGTTACGTTCGAAATTGTGAAGATCCTTCACCAACTGAAATTCACTATAGCCTCCTGTTGCAGGGCAAAAATTAAGTCCTCGAGATAACACACTACGTTCCTCAATTGATAGATCGTAACATGACAAATTTACAATGTTATCCTGTCCAGAAGATTTACTTTCCAGCTCGGGCTGGCGCATTTCAGCTGTAGTTAGAATGTTTCCTCGTCGGGAGCATTCCTTTTTTTCTAAGACCACGTGTTCACATCATGAAGGCTGTCATCCCTGCAACAAACCACGTTGCAAAGTGTGCGCGCACATGACGACATCTAAAACAGTTTCAAGTACATCGTCCAGTTTTTCTTTAAAGATAAATGGGAACTACACGTGTGATAGTATCAACGTCATCTATCTTCTCGAGTGTTACACTTGCGGTGCTCAGTACATAGGTCAAACAGAGACAAGTTTCAGAATTCGTTTTAATAATCACCGTGCACATGCCATAAGCCTCCCTAATCTACCGCTGTCGAAGCACGTCAGTATGCCTGGCCATGGTTTCGACAAAATTAGGGCCACGATTATTCAGTCCGGTTTTAAGACAAATCACGATAGGGAAGTGAGGGAATCCTTCTTGATTCACAAATTTAACACCATTCGTTCAGGTATCAATGAAAACGTAGGAAAGCTCACCTGCCTCGCACTATAACAACACGACTTCTTAGATTAGTAAAATATTTTAGTGTATATTGAATTGTATATTAGTCAACCGTGGTTTCTTTACTTCTGAGCTCTTTTACATGTCCTGCCAACCATACTGTGCCCCACGTGTCGATGCGCAATGAAATTTGAAACTTTTATATTCATGCACCCGTCACATGTCAGTCATGTCAACACAAGGTCCTGACAGATTACCATTTTTTACTTTGATTGTCCTAGCTGCAATACCGAGAGTTCATCACGTGAGCCTATAAAAGCGTCTTCATTGTATCATACCTACTTACTCTGACGAAGGCCGTGCCACGGCCGAACGTTAGTAATACGATCCTTTTCTTATGTGCTATCTTCAAGTGTATTTCAATATATATATATATATATATATATATATATATATATATATATATATATATATATATATATATATATATATATATATATATATAGTATATATATATATATATAATAATATATATATTATATATATATATATATATGATATATATATATATATATATATATATGTATATATATGTATATATATACGTGCAGCTTAACATGGCAATCGCTTTGTTTGAATTATGTATTCAAATACCGCAGAGCAGACGTCCCTGTGGCTATAACCGAAATAAATTCTGCCAAACAATAAAATTTCTGCCACATTCAATTCCAATCCTAATTTTTCAAGCAGAGCTACCAGGTGTCTTTTCCGCTGATAAGAATATCGGCGACAAAACAAAAAGAAATGATCTATTGTTTCCATTTCTTCGCAAATCTGGCATAAAGGTGACGCCTTCAGACCAACTTGATGCAAATAATAATTCAGTTGTGGAATTCTGCAACGCAATCTTGTATAAGTAACTTCCAATTGCCGTGTTGCGCACCACTGTCTATTCTAGCGGCATCTTAGATGTGCGAAATCTCGATATTTATCCAATGAGTAGCAGTCGTATTCATTCAAACAGAGGTTTCTAAAGCTTATTGCTGTCATGTAAGCCGTATCAGGCAAAATCGGGATAAGGGTACCGCTAGGAGATACTGTGGCTAGTGCATCTGCCATTTCATTGAGATATATGCCACGATGGCCTGGTACCCATAAGAGCTGCAGTTTTTTTAAGTTTGTCGGTATGAGTTGTCGAAACAGGTGCATAAGCGTTAAGTTGGCTCCTGAAGACAGAGCAGCACATACTGAAAAAGAATCTGTAATTACGACTGCTTCCGATTCGCCCAAAGGAAGTTTCCGTAGTGCCAGTACAATATCAAATAATTCTGCTATGAATATTTTTGTGTAATCTGGGAGTCTAACCGAAAAGGACCCCTCAAGAGAACGTGAAAAGATACCTGCCCCAGCCTTTTCATTCGATACGGATGCATCAGTCGCAAATATGTTGTTCATGTTCACGTGTGCCAAGTAATCCTGCAGCCGATCATTTAAATATTGAAATGGCATTTGCTTTGCGTTAGAGGAATAAACATTCTCAAATTCTATCTGAAGATCTAAATTAACGTTTCTTTTTGAGAAACTATGTATGATTTTGACGTTCAGTTGTTCTAGCAGCGCTTGAACGAACATGATCTCTGGGCAGTGGAATCGCGACCACCAAGTTTCAAAAAATAAGCTTGGTTCTTTCATAAAAGCATAAAACGATGCTCTCTGGGGCACAGTGTATAGTTTTAAAAAGTTTAGATAGTAAGCATTTTGAATCTATTCAACAATGACGGTAGACGCGCTTCCATGTATAGCACATTGTTGGCAACAAACTCGGGCAGTCCAAGGCACAGTCGTAAAGCCTCACTTTCTAATAGCATTAGCGGTCTCATTTTATATGTCGCACTGTCCGAAAATAAGACACAGCCGAATTCCATGATAGGATGAATGTACATTTTATAGACCATTACCAATGTATTTCTTTGCTATAGTTCGTATAGCTTAGATATCCACTTCAAACGTCGATGATGATAATATGAATGTTCCGTATCATTTATATATAAACATGTATCAGCACATATATGGCATCAGTCATGGCTAGCGCTTTAACTTCTTCTTTTACTTCTTGTGCAGATTTTTTTCCCCGTTCTGAATCATTCAGTAAAACAATAACAAATGTTAATTTTAACCACATATGTGCTAGCCTAGAGACTTGAATCAAGCTTATTTATTCCGCTATTAATTCATACTACAAAACTACGAAAGAATCACAGGTACCTTGAATGATGAAAACTTTGGAAAATCATTAGTAAAGCTCAAGAAGCATCTTAAGCGGGGCTGAGTTGGGACTTCAGAAGTGTTCTTCACGATCTCGCTAAATTTATGGAACAAACATCTTGGCCAAACAATAAACCACTGCGAACCCAAACGACGCAATACAATGACAAAAAGTCATACCTTATTAGTGAAATCTTTTGTGAAAGCGAGTGAGAAAAAAAAGAACGTAGCTGATCCTCCTTTTTAGGAACCGGTATATCCCGAAATGGAAACGTGTTTTCACAATGGTAGTTCAGTGTTTATTGCGCACTTTTCACAAGGGTGAATGAATGAATGCTGCAGCAACCGAGAATGTCAAGGGAATCGAAACTTGCCGCGCGCATACATCAAGTAGAAGGCATGCACGAAATCAGCATACGCAGTAAAAGCGTGGACAACCAACTGTCACTGCTCGACACTTAAAGCACGCTGCTCAAATAGAAAGTAAGGCGCACGAAACGAAAACTGAAATATACAGCAAACAAGCGCAATAAACTGTCCCAATTCTTACTTCTTCATGTGTGAGCGGCGTGCTCTTTTCGCAAACGCGGCCGAGGCAGCGGGGGAAGTGACCTTCTTGCTTTCTGTAATCACTGTTATCTTCAAAACAAACTTTCGGTGGAGGCACAAGGACACAAAGCGCCTGAATTCAGAGATAAGCAGGCGCGCTAGTGAGCCAATTAGCCAGATAGCATGTATACGCACTTCGACCACGCCATGAGGAGGCGCCCGCGCATAGCAACGCCTGGGCTGGTGCGGGCGATGGTCGTGCTTTGAGCAAGTGTGACCGACGCACGCTTCTAGCGCCACATTGCTATTGATGACGAAAACGCGCTGTAGTAGCGGAACTCTGTGGACCGCGAACAGTATAGCTTGCCGTTATCACGCTTGCCAACGTACACTTCGTACCCTTCGTGACCCTTCCTGCTTGACGCCGCGCGCTGCGGATTGAAAGGTTGCTAGTACGACACGTTGCAACAGACTTTTTTCTTCGCAATTTAATGGACGTCATATTCATGACGGAACTACGTCAGCGGAGCCACGGTGGACCCCGGCACAAAACACTTTCGTGTTATAAAGTGAAATAGGTATGCTTGGAAGTACTTGTTTTTTATTGCCAACGAAAGTGTACCACTAACTAAAATAAAGCGGGCGAGGAAAGGCAATGCTCCTACGGTTAAGTTTGAAAAAAAAAACACTTAACGGAACGGTTTAGAATATTTGAGATTTAAGTGATTTTGTAATACATACTTGGTGAAATGACGCGCGATGCATGAGGCGAAAATAAAGGCCAGACAGACATGATGAAGCACTATGAGAACTGCGAACGTTTACAGAGAAACGTCGCCGCAGGCTGACAATGTGCACATGAGCACAACGCATTTGAAGATCGTCATATAACTGGGCTCATGCGCATATTGTCTGACTGCGGGGATGTTTCTTAATAGTAGCGCTTCGTCCTGCCTGTATCACTTTTCTCTTTTGTGTTCCGTAGATTGCGTATCATTTCAACAAGTAAAAAGTAACGCATCTTCACGCATACGACGTTGGCATGTTCATTATTCCGGGGATCTCGAATGTACTTCAATTATTATTACGCAACATGTTTAATATATCGGGAGCTTCCGAAACTTCTCCGTGTTAGTTTATTGCGTGTTTGCGTCCAGAATTTTTTCTATAAATGGCGAATCATAGCCTTGCTAATTTTGAACCATTAAAACCGTGACGACCTGACAAATGAAACCGCGTCATTATTGTATGAGTAGAATAATGCATCATGGTTACCCATGGAACGTTATTGAAGTTTTGTTAGGTCAGGAAGCCAAAGACCGATGTGGCGGGAGGGGGGGGGATTCAACGAGAGGTCGAAGAAGCATGTCCTGTCGATGTTTTGTTTTGCCTGGGTTCCTCATATGTTATGTAGGCACAGTCGAGAAGCATGGAGTTGAAAATGTTATTTTAGAACACCGCTCCCAGTGCGCCAGTAGACGTTTCAACGAGGTGGCGCTGCCGTCGAGTTCTTTCTAAGCGCAATATTTTTGGATTTCAGGGCTCACAGTGACGATTCGGTCGAGCCAGATGATGGAGAGAAAGACATAAGAACGTTAAGAGAGAGAGAGAGAATGATTTGAGGGAAAGGCAGGGAGGTTAATCAGTATTTTAGCATCTGGTCGCCATATGCAGAGGTGCAATTTTGATACCAGATGTCTGAAAAGGCAACAGGGTGACAGGTGTGATGAGGCCATTCATTCGTACGTGCCGTAAAATTAGAGCCTCTAGCGCAATAAGTGGTGTATGCGGAATAGAGTAGAGATGCTTGTCCAGTCGTAACGGGAAATATAGCTTTTTTATTGTATTTAGCCAGTCCAATGCTATATACGTATGTCCGTTATGTCTTGTATTTTGGCTGCAGTTGATAGTCTTTAAGTATAATTTAGAAATAAGATATGGTAGGATGACCTAGCTAACGCAGCAGCAGTAACTGCGTGTTCCTTACTGCTAATGACGATGTGATTAACTATACTCTTTTCACATGCCCAGGTATCAACACCGTCGGATTCTTCTGGCCATTGCTGAACATGGCTTGGTGGTTGCTCACCGAAGGCGTGTTCCTCAGCGATTGATCGATGGCGATACAGGAAGGCAGCCGTTTGTACTGTACGTCGGGGTGTACCTTGTGGGCTCTGCTGTGTCCTGTGTCGCTTTGGCTGCAGAGCTACTTTGGAGACCCAGACATCGACAGATAAGGGGTAGTATATCCTTGAATAACACATTGCAGCCTACGTACTAGATTGCAACATTGGTGAAAACAGGTAAACAAATACGGAAACAAACAAAACATGTAAGTAGATACTGATGAAGACATCCAAATATAGTCTTGAATGAATGAGTGCAATGTGGTTCGATGTAGTTGTGCTGGTTGTCTTAATGTTGAAGAAAAAAAGTTGGGATGTTTTCTGAGAAAGATACGAATACATCTAGTATAGCTACGTTTCGGCATTCAACATAAAGGCGCCCAAAGTGACTAAGATATCAGGAGTATTACACTTGCTTTTACGCCAGTGAAATTATAAAACCACATACTTTTATTTAGCACATGTCTATGAAAGAATAAGCAAGTTTTTGTGTGAATGTAGCTTCCAAGTGTACTAACCCTTATACTACATTGTGTAGCAACCTATTGCGCAACACAACTCTGTCCTGGTGGATAACTGTCATGGCCTATAGCGCACGTCTACGAAGCTCAATTACAGACTCTGGGACACACTGCAACTATAAAGTGTTTGTATGCATATGTTGGGCCTCACTGGAAAGAAATCTATACGTGACATAAGAAGGCTTGACATGAAGTCTGAATTCTGAGCATTATCATCATCAGCCTGACTACGCTCGCTGCAGGGCAAAGGCTTCTTCTATGGTCCGCCAATGAACCTAGTCTTGCGTTTTCTGCTGCAACTTTTTATCAGCGAAATTTTCGATCTCATCGACCCACCTAACGTTTTGCCTCCCCTTCCTGCATTTGCCTTCTCTAAGAATTCAGTCAGTTTCTCATAATGACCAGTGGCTGTCCTGCCTAGGTACTGCGTGGCCGGCCCATGTCCATTTCTTCTTCTTGATTTCAGCTATATTATCCTACGCCCCGGTTTGTTCCCTGGCTGACTCTTCTTGTCTTTTAATGTTACACCCATCGTTTTACTTTCCATCGCTCGCTGCGTCGTCTTCAGTTTAAGCTGAACCCTCTTTGTAAGACCCCAGGTATCCGCTCCGAGCGGCAAGGTACAGCTGTTATATACCTTCGTCTTCAGGGTTTGTAAGTGTAAGTGTTTTTGCAATAAGCATAAAAAATGGCTCTATATTTATCTGCCCGTACATAAGGCCTCTCTAGTTCATCTCGGATATTCCATCTAGACCACTTTCATAGTGATTTTCAGGCTTCAAAAGGATGCATATGTCATCCGCATACGCACTGATTCGGACAGCGTCGGGAAGCTCAGTTTCAAGGCCAACGAGTGCTATGTTAAAAAGCATGGGGCTCAGGACGGTGCCTTGCGGAACTCCACGGCTTACGAGGTGCCTGGTCGTGTCACTGTCAGATGTCGACATAAAAATGGTACGTCCTCTGAGATGGCTCACTATCCATGCGTGTAGTCGGACACCTACGCCGAAGTCTTCAAGTGCATCAAGAATGGCCTCATGATGGACGCTATCGCACGCGCCCTTCATATCCAAGAAAATGACCCCTACCAATCTTCGACGTTGTCTTTCCTTTTCGTCCACAACACCGTCCACAACACCGCCTATAGATGACTGACCCTTACGAAAGCCATTTACAAAATCTTGTAAGCCGACATTTTTTTCCAACAGCCACTGCAATCTTGCCAGCACCATGCATTACATCACTTTACCGATGCAACTAGCTAGGGCAATGGGTCTATAAGAAGACAACTCGTGTGAACGCTTGCCTGATTTCAGTAAGGCCACTATGTGGCTGCACTTCCAACTCTCTGGGACTGTCACCGTTTTTCACACAGAGTTGTAGAACGACAAGAGAGCCTGCCTTGCTTCCTGGCTGAGGTGATATAGAGCCGAATAAGTAAATCCGTCAGGCCCTGGTGCGGACGAGCGTCGGGACGCAGAAATCGCGCATTGTGAATGGTAAGTCAAGGCGATCGTCGCTGGATGGCGATGAGGCTAAACACGAAGGTGGTATCGGGGAGGAGGACATACTTAGGAGTAAGTGGCAGTAATTTTCTGCAACCTCTACTTCACGTCGACGTTGCTTTAGAGCCAAAGCTAGGAAAGTGAATAACTGTTGTGTGGGCGGCTGAAGGCTCCAGATAATTTGCCATATTAGAGATAGGGGTTTTCTGGGATCTAGAGAGCCACAAAATACCCTCCACCGTTGCCTGTCGAGCTTATCGAGGTGTCGCAATACATGTTTTGCTTGGCGTGAAATAGATAGGTCAGATGGTGATTTTGTCTTCCTGTAATTTTTCTCTGCCTGGTGACGGATTGCACGAAGGTATCCATATCGTGCGTCAAGCTGTGAGCTTGGTAGTGATAAATTCACAGGTTTTGTATGTGTTTTAAACGCTCATGCAATGAAGCTTTCTATTTCAGATATATATTGAATGTTTCCGAACTGAGCGTTTACAGAAGCTTGGAATCCTGGCTAGTCACGCTTTTCATAGACAGGGGAGTCGAACGACGGAATCCTTTTAGCTCTCTATATGTATAGAGATGCTTCTCCTCACGAGAGAAGGATTGGCCACCCTGGTGAAGTATCTGGCCACTACCTTCCACATGCATACGACAAATAACTCACCGTCCTCAGTTCCCAGCAGCTGCGAAGCAACTGACCATGGCGGCGGTCAGATCTGCAACGCAGCAGAGGGTGCTAAGAATCTCTGGACTACAGGCCGCCTTTGGAACCTGAACTTGGCAACGTTTAACGCTAGAACCTTATCTAGTGAGGGAAGTCTAGCTGTACTATTCGAGGAGCTAGAGGGTGTTAAATGGGATATAATGGGACTCAGTGAGGTTAGGAGGACAGATGAGGCCTATACTGTGCTACAGAATGGGCACGTCCTTTGCTACCGGTGCTTGGCAGACAGAAGAGAACTGGGAGTGGGGTTTCTAATTCACAGAAACATAGCTCGCAACATAGAGGAATACTATAGCATTAATGAAAGGGTGGTAGGTATTGTAATTAAACTGAATAAAAGATACAAGATGAAGGTAGTACAGGGTTACGCACCTACATCCAGCCACGATGACGCTTCAGTTGAAAGCTTCTATGATGACGTGGATTCGGCAATGAGTAAGGTAAAAACACAGTATACTATAGTGATGGGCGACTTTAATGCAAAGGTAGAGAAGAAGCAGGCTGGAGACCAGGCAGTAGGAGATTATGGCGTCGGCACTCGAAACACCAGAGAAGAGCTACTAGTAAAATTCGCAGAACGCAATAATTTGCGGATTTTGAATACTTTCTACCGAAAACGAGAAAACCGCAAGTGGACATGGAGGAGCCCTAATGTCGAAAATAAGAACGAAATAGACTTTATAATGACTGCACACTCAGGAACCGTGCAGGATGTGGAAGTGGTTGGCAAGGTACGATGCAGGGACCATAGAATGGTACGGTCTCGAATTCGCCTAGACTTGAAGAAGGAACGACAGAAACTGATAAGCAAGAAGCCAATCAATGAGCTATCACTGAGAGGGAAAGTACAGGAATTCAGAGTGTCGCTGCAGAACAGGTACTCGGCTCTTAGTGAGGAAACCAACCTTAGCGTAGATACAATGAATGATAATCTAACGAGTATCATTACGGAGTGTGCAGTGGAAGTTGGAGGCAGGGTACTTAGACAGGACACTGGCAAGCTTTCCCAGGAAACGAAGAACCTAATTAAGAAGCGTCAAAGCATGAAAGTGTCAAGTACAACAGACAAAATAGAAATGGCAGAGCTTTCGAAGTTGATTAATAGGCGTAAAGTATGCGATGTAAGGAGGTATAACATGGAGAGAATTGAACACGCTCTGAAAAACGGAGGAAGCGTAAAAGCAGTGAAGAGGAAACTTGGGATAGGCAAAAGTCAGATGTATGCACTAAGGGACAAAGAAGGCAAAATAACTACCAATATGGATAGGATAGGTAAAATAGTGGAGGAGTTTTACAGAGATCTGTACTGTAGCCGAGGCAACCACGACCTTAATACTATAAGAATTAGCAGTAACCCAGATGACACCCTACCAGTAATGATAGAAGTCAGAAAAGCTTTGGAGAGCATGCAAAGAGGCAAAGCTGCTGGTGAGGATCAGGTAACATCAGATCTGCTGAAAAATGGAGGACAGATTGTGTTAGAAAAACTAGCCACCCTGTTTGCGAGGTGTCTCCTGACGGGAAGGGTACCAGAGTCTTGGAAGAACGCTAACATCATCTTAATACATAAGAAAGGAGATGACAAGGACTTGAAGAATTACAAGCCGATCAGCTTGCTCTCTGTAGTATACAAGCTATTTACAAAGGTAATTGCTAACAGAGTAAAGAAAACATAAGAATTCAATCAACTAAAGGGACAAGCAGGATTTTGAACAGGCTACTCAACAATTGACCACATTCATACTATCAATGAGGTAATAGAGAAATGCTCAGAGTATAACCAACCAGTATACATAGCCTTCATAGATTACGAGAAGGTGTTTGATTCAGTAGAAATATCAGCCGTCATGCAGACACTGCGGGATCAGGGCGTAGATGAAGTATATATAAACATTCTGGAAGAAATCTACAGGGGATCAACTGCTACCATAGTGCTTCATAAAAAAAGCAACACAACACCAATCAAGAAGGGTGTAAGGCAGGGGGACACAATCTCCCCAATGCTATTTACCGCGTGCTTACAGGAGGTTTCCAGAAGCCTAGAATGAGAACAGTTAGGGATAAGAGTTAATGGAGAATACCTTAGTAACCTGCGCTTCGCCGATGACATTGCATTGCTGAGTAACTCAGGGGACGAATTGCAACTCATGATTACGGAGTTAGACAAGGAGAGCAGAAAGGTGGGTCTTAAAATTAATCTGCAGAAAACGAAAGTAATGTACAACAACCTCGGAAAGGAGCAGCGCTTCGAGATAGGTAATAGTGCACTTGAAGTTGTAAAAGACTATGTCTACTTAGGGCAGGTAATAACCGCAGAGCCTAACCACGAGATTGAAGTAACTAGAAGAATAAGAATGGGGTGGAGTACTTTCGGCAAACACTCTCAAATTATGACAGGTAGATTGCCACTATCCCTCAAGAGGAAGGTATATAAGAGCTTTATCTTTCCGGTACTTAGCTACGGAGCAGAAACCTGGAGACTTACAAAGAGGGTTCAGCTTAAATTGAGGACGACGCAGCGAGCAATCGAAAGAAAAATGGTAGGTGTAACATTAAGAGACAAGAAGAGAGCAGAGTGGATTAGGGGACAAACGGGGGTTAAGGATATCATAGTTGAAATAAAGAAGAGAAAATGGACATTGGCCGGACATGTAGCGCGTAGACAGGATAACCGCTGGTCATTAAGGCTAACTAACTGGATTCCCAGAGAAGGGAAGTGGGTTAGGGGGAGACAGCAGGTTAGGTGGGCAGATGAGATTAAGAAGTTTGCGGGTATAAATTGGCAGCAGCAAGCACAGGACCGGGTTAACTGGCGGAACATGGGAGAGGCCTTTGTACTGCAGTGGACGTAGTCAGGCTGATGATGATGATGATGATGATGGTGATGATGATGATGATGATGATGATGTAAAGAGATGGTCACTTCCATGTGTTTCAACGTCTACGAACCAACAGGTGGTAGGCAAGAAACTTATGCTCACAAAACATACGTCCTGACAGCTGCTGTACGATGCGCAACGGAGGTTGGTAGGTGAGCCATCGTTGATGAACATCAGGCCCTGATTGATCGCAAAATCGGCAATGTCCCTACCGCGGGTGTTCATTGAGGCAGAACCCCACATGGGAGGATGTGCATTAAAATCATCAACTAATACGATTGGTCCAGGGCAAGCTTGGAGCACAGACAATAGATGGGAACAATCCAAGTGGCTTCTAGGAGGGATATATTCACCTCAGATTGATAATGAACGTCGCGTGTGCTTTACGGATAGGAAAATATAGTCATTAGAAGCATGAGGAGTCACGGCACGCCTCACGGTCGTTAAATCTCGACGTACGCATATAATTACTTTGCTCGCATTTCGATCATTGCGTGACCGCAAATCGACGTATCTGAAAATCCGAATCGAACACATCATATTTGGTTCACATATAACAACCAACAGAAATTTGTATTTAAACATTCGTTGTCGAAAGTCAGACAATCGACTTCGCAAACCTCTTGCGTTTCACTGAATTATAGCAGAGGGGCGCACACGTTCATCGCAATCAGTGATTTCAATACAGCATCGTCCTAGAAATGCGTGGTTTTCACCTGATTCGTTGATTAGGTTCCCTCTATCTTTTTAGATTCACCAGAACTGAACTGTCGTAATGAGTGTCCCCGTGCGTGTAGTTGTGAAATAATTCACCTTTGGGCTGCCAACTGCCATTATATTTTCAAGATTTGCCGAATGCCGAACTGGTGCCATGACCGCTTCGGAAAGGTTTTAGGCCCAGACCAAGAAGAAATGTTGGAAAATTGAGAGACTGTTGTTTCGCTAAATGCCATTGATTTTTCTTTTCTTTATTAATAAAATTCAGCGGCTAGATGCTTCTGCAATGGTTCTATAAGAGCAAGAAAATTGATTTCGCTTTAGCGTCATCTGAGGTGAACACTCTAGGGAAAATGTAAATTGCTTGAATTAAAACTTTTTGTGGCACGCCTTAAAAATATACCGAGTTTAAAGCTTACACGCATAGCTTTGGTTAAAATGAGGTGCTTGGGTAAAGCACAAACTGCCACCAGTCATCTCCCAGTTGGAGTTGTCCAATAGGAAAAGAAACATCTTCGACGGTGTCCCACTTTTCGCACCACCCACTCGTGTCAGAAAAAGGATGTATAGCGCAGATAAAAAAGATTCAAAGCGCATTCTGAATCCCTCTGTCTATTCAGGGCGTCGTAAATTGTGTTCCTTCGAATATTCGATCGAAAACCCGTTAAAAAAGAATGGTTGAAGGATTCACAAAAGGCATCCGTACTCGAGCGGGATTTGGAAGAATGGACAAAATATGAAATATGCTGAATAGAGCTATTTCATTTTTGTCCTTTCGACGCCGTATGTTAATCATGGCTCACCAGAAACGCCGTGGCCCTTCCAGTGAACGTGGCGCATGAACCAAGCATTTTGACATAAAGCATGAGCCAATGCGAGCTTTAGGGTAACTGTATATTATCAATGCTTGTCCACTTGATTGCGGTAAATTGGTGTGGTGCTTTTCGTGTTCTGGTAGTAGTGGTTATTACTGCATGCATATTAAAACTGCGTACTTTGCCATGCAATGTTTTGTGCATAACTATTTTAATATTCAAAGAATGTTGTGTTTATTTATTTATTTCAATACACTTCAGACTTTCTCGGCTTGAGCAAGAGTAACAATACATAAAATTATTACAATTCTGTCGAAAGTGATGAACACATTAAAAAAAACAGTTCTATGCTGGATGGTTGTTAACAGTTTCAAATATACAGTCTTTATATCTTACGCAAGTATATTACGAAAATGTAATACACTAACTAGAACAAAAATATTGCTGATTTCTTGAGCAAAAAGTTGAATCGTTTCACAGTTCACCGCAGATGATGGTAGAATATTCCAGTATGCTATTGGTGATGGAAAAACAGTGTTTTTTATGAATGTCATGTGACTTTTAGGCAGTCGTATTGTCTTGTTGTGGTTAGCTCTTGAGGAGTGTCTGAGGGGTTGAAGGTGATGTTCGGTTCCGGATATTTTATAATGCTCACTTTCTTTGATAAAAAAACAACTTGCTTTTGCCGCAGCACTCAATAACTACTCTTCGTACCCGAGACAGAAAACTTCAAGCAAGTCTGCGCGCTCTAGTGGGTTTTTACGCATCGCATTATAAAAGCGATATACTGCAAACTCGCACTCACATGTAACACGACGGTATTGCTTCGACTGGATCACTACATGATCAAACATATTGTGACGGGGCGAGGTCTAGGCTTATAGGATAGCGTCCAGCGAGAATCGGCAGCCGAACAATATGTCCCAGTTGCCTCTCGCGCAAGCGCCTAACGCACAGGCGTCTTCTTCATCTTCGCAAAGTGCCACGCTTGCTCCTGTCGATGATGCACCGTAACATCGCTCCCCTGCGGCGGAAGCGCCGTCACGGCGCTTAGTACGGCGGCGACAAATGAGGAGGGTGATACGGTTTGAGTCTGGAAACGTGTACAACGTCTGTCTAGAGTAAGGGGGTCGAAGAGGCAATGTTTAGGGGTGCGTTCTCGTAGCTCACGTCACTAAGTTGTCGTAACACTTTGTAGGGGCCATGGTAGTGTGATAGTAGCTTCTCTGATAAGCCGACTTGGCCGTTTGGTGTCCAGAGAAGTACTAGAGAACCCGGCGAGAAGTGCACGCATTGGTGGCGACTGTCATAGCGGTCTTTTTGGTGCGGTTGCGACAAGTTCAGCTGATCACTGGCAAGCTGCGGGCTGCATGGGCTCGAGAAACGATATCGCTGGCGTACTCAGTAGACAAGGGGGCAGCCGAAGGAAGGAGCGTGTCAAATGGTAATGCTGGATGTTGGCCAAATATCAAATAAAACGGCGAATAACTAGCTGTGTCGTGCCGTGAAGAATTGTACGCGAACGTGACAAAGCGGAGTGCTTTGTTCCAGTCACGGTGATCTGGCGAAACGTACATTTTGATCTGGCGAAACGTACATGTTGACCTTGGCCCAACAGGCCAAGGTCAACACGGAATAATGATTCCGTCGGTATGTCAATGGGCTGTAGGAGGCCAGACGGTAGCACAGAGGGGCGCTTGCGGCGTTGGCAGCGGTCGCAAGCAGTGACGTAGTGAACCACAGAACGATACAGTCTTGGCCAGAAAAAGTGACGTAGCGCACGATCGTAGGTACGAGAGACGCCTAGGTTACTGGCTGTAGGTACGTGATGTAGTTGTTTGAGAACGCTGGTACGCAGGTGATACGCTGGTACGCACGAGTAGTAATTCCGGGCCATCAGCGTTGAAGCTGCGACGGTACAGAATGTTGTCGTGCAGTTCGAACAGGCGAACGGAAGGGTCTGTCGGAGCAGAGGTCAGACGCTCGATGATTGAGAGCAACGACGGGTCACGTCGTTGTTCGGTGGAGATATCACCCAAAGTGTGGATGGAGAGAACACAGGGGTCTGAATCAATGTCTGTCAAGTCGGGCGTTTCAACCGGATAACGTGACAAACAGTCTGCGTCTGTGTGCAGGCGTCCCGAATTGTAGTGGACCACAAACGAGTATTTTTGCAGACGGAGCGCCCAGCGACCGAGACGTCCAGATGGGTCCTTTAGCGATGACGGCCAGCAAAGAGCGTGATGGTCCGTAGCAGCGGAAAAAGTTCAGCCATACAGGTAAGGCCTCAATTTCACCACGGCCCACACTAAAGCTAGGCATTCACGCTCAGTGATGGAGAACTTCCGTTCGGCAAGGGAAAGAAGACGACTGGCGTAAGCAATCACGCGGTCCTTCCTGTGCTGTCGTTGGCCAAGGACCGCTCCAATTCCATGGCCACTGGCATCGGTCCGAAGCTCTGTAGGTGATGCAGGGTCGAAATGAGCCAGTATTGGTGGCGTAGTCAGCAGATAGATAAGAGCCGAAAAGCATCCGCTTGCTCTATGCCCCATGCGAAGGGAACGTCCTTCTTTAAGAGATCAGTAAGCGGTCGAGCGATGTCGGTGAAGTGGCGGACAAATCGACGAAAATAGGAACACAGCCTTACAAAACTTCGGACGTCCTTGGTTGAGCGTGGTTCAGTAAATTGTTGTACTGCTCACACCTTTTCGGGATCTGGATGAACACCATCAGCACTGGCAAGGTGGCCGAGTATGGTGATTTGGCGACGTCCGAAATGGCATTTTGCAGAATTGAGCTGGAGAGCAGCTTTTCAAAAAACATCCAGAACGGCTGACAGACGTGTTATATGGCTGTCAAAGGTGGGTGAAAAGACGATGACATCATTCAATAACATAAGCATATGGACCACTTATATCTTCGTAGAAGGGAGTCCATCATTTGCTCGAAAGTTGTCGGCGCATTACACAGTCCAAACAGCATGATTTTGAACTGGTAGAGGCCGCCGGGCGTAACGAAAGCGGTTTTTTCACGTTCCATGGAGTCGACGGAAATTGGCCAATAGCCGGACCGAAGGTCGATAGACGAAAAGTATTGGGCACCATGGAGGCAAGCGAAGGCGTCATCAATCCGAGGCAAAGGGTAGACATCTTTGTGGGTCACTTTGTTTAAATGGCGATAGTCCACGCAAAAGCGCCAGCTGACATCCATCTTCTCAACGAGCACGACTGGGGAGGCCCAGGGGCTGGATGATGGTTCTATTACGTCTTTAGTAATCATTTTGTCCACTTCATTCCGAATTAGTGTTCCTTGTGAGATACGCGATATGAACGCCACCGTGTAGGACTGGCATCACCAGTGTTGATACGGTGAGTCACTGCAGTTGTTTGACTGAGAGGGCGGTGGTCAAAGTCGAAAACGTCTCTATATCATGTTAGCAGACTACGGAGGTTGGCAGCTTGCGCTGCAGTGAGGTCGGGAGCAATCATCTTGGTAATGTCATCTGCAGGCAGAGTGTAATTGCGGCCAAGGCAGGGGGATGTAGTATCGGTGTCCAAACCAGTAACGTTGCAGCTGTCAAGTGGAGATAGGGTGGCCAAAGACATGTCTTGCGGAATAACTTGAGTCAAGAGACTCACGTTGAGTAGTAATATAACCACTGTATTATTAGCGGGTGTTTTAAGACTTCCCATGTGACAACTTCAACGACGGCAGAACTCGAGGCTCTGCGCAATGCACTAAACCACATAAATTCAGAAGAAAGACCAGGTAAATGGGCTGTGTTTTATGACTCAAAACCAGCGTTACAGTGCCTGATATCAGTTCTCCGACGCGGATGCCACAACAAGTTGACCTACCAAACCATGAAACTTCACCACCTGTTAATACAAAAAGGCCATGACATCGTCTTTCAGTGGTTACCTGGGCATAGTGGTATAGGCGGCAATGATTCTGCAGATCATGCTGCCCGCACGTCACATAAAGAAGCGAACAGCGTTCCGATACCGCTTTAAAGAGCGGATGCGGCGAGGCAGATTCGTCAACTGCCCCGCAGTCTCACACTGACTGAGTGGAACACACCAAGCATACGACGTACACGACTGCACGAGCTCGACCCTTCACTACAACTCCGGCCTCCACCCGGCCTACATCGACGTGAAGCTTCGCTTCTCTATCGCCTTTGGCTGGGAGTTGCTTTCACGAAAGCTTATACCACGTTAACGGAATTACTGAATGTGCGGCGTGCGATGTTTGCGGCATCGACGAAAATATCGAACACCTGCTGTGTCATTGTCCTCGATTTGCCTCAGATAGACAAGTACTTGCCAACGCAATGCGGCAACTGGATGATCGGCCTCTTTCTGTGCAGGTGCTATTACAGCAACGTACAAATGCCTCGACAGCCCACAAGGCAGTGAAAGCCCTGGTGTGTTTCTTGAGAAAGACAGGCTTGTGTGAACGCCTCTGACATGCGGTAGAGTTCTACACGCTGCAGTGAAATTACTGTCAGTCTCTCCCCCACCCCCTTTTTTTCCTCTCTTCCCTCTTTCTCGTCTTTTTTGTCCCCTTCCTTAATCCCCCAGTGTGGAATAGCCAACCGGATGTCTTTCTGGTTAACCTCCCTGCCTTCTCCCTTTTTGTTGCTTCCTCCGTATTATTAGCGACGGCGACAACAGTGTGAGCAAGGCAACGTCTCGGGCCATCAGCACGTAGACTATAGGAGTGACGAGGTAGTCACCATCGGGCACATGACGTGAGCACGACAAAGTGACATATGTAGCAGCTTGCGGAGGCAAGCGAACGTAGTGAGGAGAGCATAAACGGGAGAATAGTCAGCTGGAAAATCGGCAAACTGCGGCAGTTCAAGCTGAAGAGCACCAGTGGCACAATCAATGAGCGCAGAATGGCGTGACAGGAAGTCCAAACCAAGTATTAGGTCATGAGGACACATTTCAATGACGGCAAACTGAACTAATATAGGATGACCGGCAATGGACACACGGGCCGTGCACATCCCTTGAACGTCAGGGGTCCTGCCATCAGCGACACGAAGTGTGCGGGAAGCGGCAGGCGTGAGCACTTTATGTAGGCGTCGGCGAAGGTTCGCGCTCATTACAGAAATGTGAGCTCCAGTATCTATAAGGGCAGAAATAGCCACACCGTCAACGTCAACGTCCAACAAACTTTGTCTCGTCGGAAGCGTCAAGAGCGGATTTGTGGAGGGACTCGAAAATGCAGCGTCACCTCCGGGCGCTGCACCGTTTAGTTTTCCGGGTAGGCAGGAGCGGGGTTGAATGGGGACGACGGCCTGCGAGTCTGCGGTGAGCGAGACGACTGGCGACGTCCTGGAGGCGAACGCGACTGATGACCATACGGTGACGGAGATCGGCTGTTGAACCTTCTGTAATTGTTTGGCGGAGAAGGCAGCGCGGTAGATGCGAAGCGGGTTCTGGATGAAGCCCGAGGTGGCGAGTGCCAGCGGTAATTGCAGTAACGGACGACATGAACGATACGGTGGCAATGAAAACAAATTGGTCGATTGTCGACGGTTCTCCTCGCAGCAGGGTCACGAGATCAGGCCGGAAACTGCTGCTCGTGATAGGACGAGGGTGGACGCCATGGAACTCGCTGCGGGCTGGGCAAAGCGCACACCGAGCGAATACCTATGCTGGCGAGTTCTTGGTGGACGTTGGCTTGAACCATGTTAGCAGTGAGTGGGGTCGTGTCACTTGCAGCGGTGTGAGCCGGAGCAGAGGCAAGGCTTCAAGTTCGCGCCGTACAATTCGGGTCACCTGATCTGATAAATCTAGAGGTGGCGGCTGTGTTCTTTCATGGTCTTCGCAAGATGACGTTGCAGCCTTATTCGGAAGGCGGGTAAACATGCTGTTAATCCACCGGCTCTTCGCTTGCTAAAGCGCCGACATTCTTTTATAATGGCGTCCACTGTAGAAAATTTTTGCAGATGAGGAGGTTGAATGCGTCATCTGCAATCCCCTTAAGAATATGTCCGACCTTGTCAGCCTTCGGCATCTCAGCATTGGCTTTGCGACACAACGATAACACATTTCTATATAGGAGACGGAAGACTCAGTCGAGGTCTACGCCTGAGACGCGAGCATTTTGTTCGTGGCCACTTTTCTTCCAATCGGCTCTCCGAACAGGTCCAACATTTTCTCCCTGCACACTGCCCAACTCCCAAGTTCTGTTTCATGGTTCTCATACCACGATTGGGCGGTTCCTCTAAGATAGAACAACAGGTTCGCCAGCATAAGAGTCGGGCCCCATCGGTATCGAGTACTCACACGTTCGTACTCTGCCAGCCAGTCTTCAACGTCAACTTCATCTGGATCGCCGGGGCCGCTGAACGTGCCAGGATCCCACAGGGATTCGAGCACGAAAGTTGTGGTCGCAGAAGGAGATGTAGTTACCGCATCATCTCCGGCTGCAGGAACACCAGGAGCAGATGCAGACGCCATACTTTCTGTCATCGTTGTGGAATGACCCTTCAAATGACGGCCGCTGCGAAGTTCCGTTGCGAGGCGGTTACCCAGCATGTACACCAAATGTGACGGGGTGAGGTCTAGGCTTACAGGATAGCGTCCACCGAGAATCAGCAGCTTAACAAAATGTCTGAGTTGCCTCTCGCTGATGCTGATGCTGATGACCTTTGATGGATGGCGCTTACCCACAAAGGGGGATGGGCCAAGAACCGGGCGGCAGGATACTTAAATGAAACTACACTGAAAATGAAGCCAATCTGAAAAAGTAGCTTAAAATAATACTACCAAAAAACAAAAATGTGTGCTGAGCAAGCGGTCAAACCATCTTTTGTTTTTGAAAGACAGAACTACGAATTATAAACTAAAGATCTGAAAGGGTAGTGGTTCACTAGCATGGTAATCTTTTAGTTGCGTTGATGTAATCAAACACAGCGGAGCATACATCCCTGTGGCAGTAACCAAATGAAGTTCCGCCAAGTGATAAAATTACTGGTAAATTTACTTGTATTCCTAGCTTTTGTAATGGGGCTACTAAAAATCTTTTTCTCTGATAAGAATAACGTTGACAGAATAAAAAGAAATGTTCAATTGTTTCAATTTCGTTGCACCAAATGCATAGTGGTGACGCCTTGAGCTGAGCTTTATTAAGGTAACAATTTAGTTGTGGAACTGCACAGCGCAATCTGGTATAAGTGACCTCTAACTGGCGAGATACACACCACTGTTTATTCCAGCAATAGCTCAAATGCTCGAAATCTTTAAATTTATCCAAATTACCTTTTCCCCATTGCAGGCAAGCATTTCGGAACCTTAGCGCGGTTACGTAAGCCGTATCTGGCAAAACTGGGATGGTGGGCCCACCCAGGGATACTACTGCTAAAGAGTCCGCCATTTCGTTCAAATATAATCCGCGGTGGCCTGGTACCCATAGCAAATGCAGTTTTCGTGCAAGCGCCTAACACACAGGCGTCTTCTTCATCTTCGCAAAGTGCCACGCTTGCTCCTATCGATGATGCACCGTAACAATATTATCACTATATGAGGAAAGCTCGTGGTCCGACTCAAATTTGGCTTGAGGACACCTGACTTTAGTTCAACAGAAGTCTCTGCAGCGAGCAATATATTGCACATGAAATGCTTTACCGGTTTGAAAGTCATTATTTTGAAACTTCAACATGACTACAAGATGTGTTTTCTGAAATTTGTTGTTAGTCGTCAATTCATTATTTTCACAGAGCGGTGCCCAGTTCCAATTCAACGTGAAAAGTGAAATGGCTGCCCGACAAAGACACGACTCTGAACAGTGTAATGTTGTGTCATTGGAACACAGAGCGTATCCATGCCAGTGTAAACTAGTTGGTGATTCCTGTAAAATTAACATTCAGATGTAGTCCTTATCCCATGCATTGATGCTTGCGCATAGGTTGCAGACGACAACCTTGTTGCGAGTGCCACTAATCTAGCGAATCCACTGAAAAGGTCTTTTGATACGATTCATTGAACACAGATGACTTGGTGTATGTGACACACGTCACCGTCTGCTCACTGAAATCAGACACAAGATCCGCGTGTACTTCATCGATTCAGAGAAGGACTGTCTGCAATTTCTCTTCACTCTTGCAATGAATGTATTTTAGGAGACTACGTGCGTGTCAGGAATCGTACTCTATCTGTTGAATAGCATATGATATTGCTGCAGTATTTTATATTGTTGTGGTTGAAGACATTCAATTCAATTCGATTAAATTCAGCTTTATTTCAGGTATACCCTGAGGAGACAGAGGCTAGAGGCTTTGATCGCCTGACGGTGGCCTCTGCCCCCCCCCCCCCCCCCCGCACTAACGCCAAAACTCACACATATACAAAAATAAATTATGCACAAAAAGGAGCGAGAATCAAACGCTACGCCAGTAGTGATTGTACAGTGTTACACAAATACAATAGTAAATTCTCTAATAGCTCACCGATAATTTTTGAGGCACGAGTCCCACGCCCGCGATATGTAGCTCTAATCTCCAGGACTCTGAATTCATTATTTTACTCTTGGACAGTATGTACAAGCCAGCACTACTACGATGTGTGTTTTTCTCGGTCCCACCGCTCATTTTAGAACACTGTACTACAGCTTCCACTGCATGCAATGACAGGACTTGTGGACAGTTCCTCCAATAAATTTTCAGACACGGTATTGCACCATCCTTTCAATTCATGTCCGTTTATTTTTCGCCCTATTCTCCCTCCTGCCGGGACAGCTGTTTTGCTCGAGGATCCATTTCCCGCTGAAATCAATACATTGATTGTCTAGTGAAGAGTCACATGATGCATCAGAAATAATCATAAAAAAAAAAACGAACGACAGTACACATTGCCTGCAAGTTTTTCTTGGCCGTTTGTATGTTGCGTCAATCCCAGGACCCATTTACTTCAATTTTATTTTAACTGAATCTCCTTTTCCTTGGGTTATCGACAGTCCCTTGATCAAGCAGCCATATAACAGGCGTGACCTGGCGTGCCCCCAGAAGAGAGTCAAATAAGCAAGGCAGACTAGTTCAAAAAGCGCGGGTGAGGAATGTTGCAACGTGCAACTTAACCTGTAGATGGTGCCACTAATCAGGCAGCATGCAGGGAGGTCATTTCTAAATCGAACGAGAAATAAGAGATGACGCCACTGATACGGCTTCCTGCTGAAAGGTCCTTTTCAAATCGAAGGAGAAAAATAGTAGGTAGAGCGAATAGGTAACAATGAATTAGGTGTCGCCTCCTAGTTCCCATGCCTCGAAATGAAATTTGAAAAAGAGCCAATCTTGTACGAACTTAAAACTCGAATTGTACTGAGAAAAACACCGACAACGGAATTGAATCTCGTTGAATCTGTTTTCATGCCACTCAAGTGGACTCACGTGCACATTGCTCACACATGATCGTAATACTAATATCTGGTGTTCTAGGCACCAAA
This sequence comes from Rhipicephalus microplus, assembly GCF_013339725.1. Classification (NCBI taxonomy): domain Eukaryota; kingdom Metazoa; phylum Arthropoda; class Arachnida; order Ixodida; family Ixodidae; genus Rhipicephalus; species Rhipicephalus microplus. The sequence continues at coordinate 72,517,192 of NC_051169.1, forward strand.
ACAAAGGTATGATTACGAGAAGCGTCGTAGTAGAGGGCTGCGGATGCTTCGATAATCGGGCGATCGTTTACGTGCACACACGGCCCCTATCATTTCGCATTCGTCCAAATGCGAGCACGTACACTAGTGCATATTGCATCTGCACTCCTTCACTAGCGGACGCGACAGACATAGGATAGAAGTGTACAAGAAAGAAAGACAAATGGGCTGGGCAGCAGGCGAAACACAACTCAGCCAGCGCTTTAACACTTTTTTATTTTGTCGTCCATTTGATTTTCTGCGCTACTGCCTGAAAAGGGAAGGTTTGTGAACGGTAATGAAGGTTTTGCAAAAGCGTTGATTTTTTTTTCACTCTTGGACAATAGTGGCCCGGATCACGTAGTTGATTATGAGCTTTTACTTCATTTCGAACCATGCTACGAAGTCCCACAAACTAACGTTTTATATTACACAATACCTAGTACACCGATCTGTTCGACACATTCTTCATTAGTTCACGCATATTTTGTGAGGCAGGAGTTACATTCTCGCAGTCGTACATGTATGTAATCCTGGACATTCGGCAGGAGTTTTTTTCACTTGAGTTACAGCGTCCAAGCTAACTCAGAGGCGATTTGTGTTGCCCTTAGTGACCCATTCCTAAATCCAACACTTGAGGAACCTTTCGTGGATGAGCATGGTTTCGGAAAACTTCTTTCATCCTACTGCTCAACTAGTTTTGCGCTATCGTTCCAATTTGTTTTAAGATTGTTGGTTTCAAGGTTCCGCTATTTTTCACTGGAAAACCTTTCCCGTTGATTTCAACAAACTGCGTTGCTGCGAAAGTGCCATATGATGCATCTGAAATGCGCCAGTAAATATTTTAGGCGAGTTGTGATTGGACGTTGATATGTCACGTCGCTAACCGGCTCACGCACTTCAATTTTAACTTCATTTAAGGCACTCCTTCTTAGGTCATGTCCCCTCCTACAGCTAATGCATTAAGCCGTCAGGTAGCCGACATAGTCTCGCGCTAAGCCCATGCGATAGAGCTAGTCGGCCAGGCGTGCCAATTCCCTAATTCAGGTGTGGAAATATACCGTGTGCACTTCAGTCTGTAGATGGCGCCACGGGTTCCGCAGCGGGCTGAAATGTTAGTTCGAAATCAAGCGATTGAGGAAAGGCGACGTGAGGTGACACCAGAGCGCAGTGAGACACTTTCATCATTAAGTAGTAAAATGTCTTCAATTTAGCATGGGCTGCCAAAAAGGAGAAAAAAATTGCCAATCAAACGTGGAGTTTGAATGACATTCAGAAAGACAGCGCTAACTGAATTGAGCCTTGCTGAGCCTGCTTTCATGCCAGTCATGCACAACCAATCACGTATCATTCATGTACATGTGCCATTCTCTCCCTCTCCTTCATTCCTTAACCACCTGACGACACAGACACAGGGTTTTCTTGTGCCTATAACCACTGTGACCCAGTTATTTAGCTTCCTGGTGGCGCTACAGCAGCTCTGTTTTGTGTGGAATCTGTTTTCGTGTGGAATAAAATTTGCTTCAAGTGTGCTCCTTCTGTTCTTTTTTTTTGGCTGGACGTGTGCATATTCATGCTGGAACGATGTTTCCTAATTATAGTGACAACAAACTACCATCGGCGAGTGTCCTTGGTGAGTACACATAAGGCCGTCACTTCTAACAAAAACAAAAGTGCGTTAAGTCGAAAAACACGACCGTTACACTCAACTGTTTTGTCAATAAAAAACAAAAAAAACGAGATGTACATAGCGCAAGAAAAAAAAAAAACGCCAGGCCTGCGCGGAAGGCACCGGACAGTCACAGCGAAAGCTAGAAGATCGGCCTTTCAGAGCGTTTGCAAAACACTCATTGGGTAACTATTGCAAGCACACTTGCTTGATACCCACTAGGGCATTCATAATAAACTTTTGGGTGGTAGACCGGCATTCGCTACGCATTTTTTGTCATTCTTATGAGAAGCGTTGTATCCGCTGAACACTTCCAAGGAAGTTTGTGCCAATGGTTCTTGCAGTGGCTGACGACGATGAGGAATTATGTCTGAAGTGGGTATGCGCCACAGTTAATAAGGGAACAAGAACAAGTTTTTGTAATGAGCTGGAGCATTGGACGGTACGCTCGCTGCCCTATTTGCATTGTGCGACGACTGTTGTCTTTTTCGTTGTTTTGATACGCTTTACAAGTTGTATTAACGCGATTGCTTTCCCGACATCAACTTGCCTAAGACAAGTTGGCCAACAAGTCACAAATACCGGCGTAGTTCAGTATTAGAATACTGGGCTGGCACCTAGTGATGGTGGGTTTGAGTCTCACTCTGTCATTGGTGCTAGGTTCTTTTTCTAATTCGGCGCGATGTAGTTACGGACACCGGTGGCAGCGGCAGCGGACAACTGCACGTGACCCGAGCTGTGATCTCATAACAGCTTTCACTGTAAAACGCAGCCCACAACAAAGACCACTAGAGAGAAGCGCCTGTTCCTTGTGTGTCTTTCTTGTTTGCTGAATTTCACTTGCGCTATGTAATTACTGTTAGTATGCACCAAGTTGACCCTAAAAAGTCCACTGAAAAAGAGAACGTGAGAAAGAAATGTGCCGCACATTCTTATTTCGTGAAGCTTGCACTATGTGCAACTATATGAAGCAAACTTTAAATTGAGCGAACTACAAGAGACTCGAGGGAACAATTGATTAAACTGAGTATTCCCTAGAGTGGAGAACAGCATTGCACGCAGCTTATTTCAAGTCAGAACTGTGAAATGTAATTTATTTTGAAAAGATTATAACAATATTGTGATTTTCATTTGAATCGTAGCTCTTATAGCGTTCAGAAGAGAGAAAACCGTTGATAGAGTTCACGTTTCTCCGCACTGCCACTGGCATGGCTTCTTATGGTGACACGAAGTCTCGCAACTTTCTAACGTATCCAGCAGCCTTGGCTGATGATACAATTTATGAGCCAGCCTCAGGCATTAGAACCTCTTCGCCACACTCTTCTTCTCTTCGATTCGGATTAACACTGAAAACACTTTTCAGATCTGGTAGGTCTGCGCAGGTACAGAATCTCGCTTTCGTCTCGCGCATGGTCGCGTTGTCTCGGTGGCGCTGCATGCACAAGTGATGTTGCACCGCAGCCAACAGATGGGCGATTTCGGTGCGGCGCGATTCTGCCACGCCATCAGTGCAGAGCGGAAAATTTCATTGATCTCGAGCCCGGATCTGCAGAGCAAGGCCATTCAACTAAAACATTAACTATTCAGAAATTAGTTTACCTGAAGAATTCTCGCGCACAATGCATAAAATATTCACTGGAGATTTTTTGAAACTTGATTACTCTGAAGTATTCGTTCCACCAACGTTTTCTAAAAGCAAAAGTTTGTCGTATATATGAAGTCAGAGTACTGAATAGCTAAAGGCTGCAGACAACCATTAAGAACTACACTTTCGCAAGATGATTTTAACTTAGAGTCTTTTTGACGTTGCATGAAAGCAGGAAGTATTTAGCACAGACTGTAATATTTCTTACTTGAAGCATTACTGAACCGATGGCATCACAGAAATTTGTGCCTGTATTTAAAGATGACAACAAACCAAAACATTGAGTGTTAAGTTTTCAAATTTCTCACAATAACGCAACAATCACGATGCCAGTGAAACGAGACAAATTCAAGGCATTTGTAGACGAAGCAGAGGTTCTACGAATTTGTCAAGTTGAGTTTTTCGCTCTGATTAACGACCGAAGATGCATAACAAAAAAGGCAAAAGGTTAGAAGCACACAATTCATTTAACCTCACTTGAAAGCCACAGACACACAAGTTAGCGTAGCAGCAAGCTCACTGACCACGAAAGCCTCGAACACTTCGAAGCATTCTCTTCCATAGTGGCGTAATCGATGCCAGAGCGGCCGCTAGTTGCTTGATGGGGAATGCGGCTATCGACTTTGTACTATCGGGGAGCCCTTCCGAGCATGCAGCGGGTATTTCCCACTTACCTTCCTTTCCTCCATCCTTGCGGTCTCCATTCTTTTTCTTCAGACTATCCCCCAAAGCTGCAGGCTCCGTTTATCTCTTTTTCTGCTCTGTGGTCACCAGTGCGACCGCGGTACTAAGTGGCTGCTTCTAGACTGCTTCTTTTTTGGCCCATCTTATTATAGTAATCACAATACACACCGGTAGCCACAAGTGACTCCACCTTGCCATCTGCTGCCGGGTAGACAGCGCAATGCTCTCTCTGCCAGCCATAGCAGGACATGGATGGTTTCCTCGCCTCTTTCGAGCATGGGCTCGCTTGCTTTTTGTACTTTTTTTTCGTTCCTATGAGGCACTGCATATTAAAACGAGCCGGATGTACCACAATGTAGACGCTTTCTGCGAGGCAGGGAATTGCTGGAGCGGGCATGCATGGCGAAGCAGCAAGGCAACGTGGCATATTGGGGCTCAGGTCATGCCGTGTATGACACTGTGGGCGCGGGGATATTACGAAAACTGCTGAAGCGTACAAGAATGGCGAGAAGGTCAGGGAAGCTGGGCGAAACTGGCTAAGCTCTTGGGTGCATTATCCCATAGGCTTGCAGTATGTTTTTGTAGAGCGTTTATTTCTTCTGCTGTAATAAAGCATTAATGCTGGGGCTCTGTCCCCCGAAAAAAAAAAGTGTGGTTTAATATTTCTGATATGTAACATGCCTTACTAATATGTTAGATATTTTATTGGCAATGAAATAACTAATATAAGCTTATCATTCAGAATTACAAGGAATAATCTTGTATCGTGAATAAAATGGCAGAATGTCTTAACCCACATTTTGCTTTCTGCATCGGCCCTGTACATAAATTTCTGGGTATTTAAGCAGCTGCGCTCGCTACGACAATCAGTGATGCCAATTCTAGATGGCTGTGAACCAATTGGACTCCAGAAAATTTTCTGTGCAGAAGATTGTGGGACCTTGGGCGTGTGCTTCCATAGCGCAGAAAGTGACTAAAGCGCTACTGCGGCCCTTGAGCACCACAAATCTGAGGGACCACCTGCAGACCACGTGTACTCTCCTGAGTGTGCTCGTGATTGTGTGTATTTATTTCCCTGCCTTCTTCTGTCTCTCATTCGCATCCTTTATTCCTTCCACCAGTGCGTCTGGTTAACATTTCTGCCTATCCTTGCATATTTCTCTCTCTCCCTCCCTGGATATCCAACATGAGAAACTTTCTCAATTTTCATTTTCGTACGGACCGATTTCGTTTTCTTTATGGGAAAATTTTGCAAAAAAAGTTGATTTCAGAAACATTACAGCGCATGCACACCGATAGGAAGAAAGGAACCGCAAAACAGAGCGATGATATAGCTACCACAGAGTTGTCCATTGTTCACTATATCTACCACGCGCCGACAAATCAAAGGTAACTAAGCAGTTATTGAATTACGCATGTGCTGACATCGATAAGATGAACCGTATGTTAGATGATTTTATACCAATATTTGAGTCAAGTTTTGAACATCGCGCTGCAAACGAAAATTGGCTTCAATTCCGTGACACACTAAAAAAAATAGAAGAATGCTGCGTCCCGAAACTAACAATCAGCACCAAACAAATGACCCGTGGTTCACACGCGATGTAAAAGATGCCTAAATAGGAAGAAAACGAGCTTTTAAAAGGGCTACACGAACTAATACTCCGGAAGATTGGCTTAATTATAAAAATCTTTCAAAACAAGCTGAGACCTCAATAAAAGAGGCCAAGGAAAAATATTTTAACTGCACCTTACCTAACCTTTTGAAAACTGACCCCCAGAAATTCTGGCGCGTGGTGAACCCTACAGCCTACCCTTCTGAGCCAACTCTACTCAGTGATCAAGGCAAAGCGTTGTCGCCAGAGGAAAGTGCTGAATGCTTCAACGAATTTTTTGCATCTGTGTTCACGGAAGAACGTCCACTAGACTCACTGGCACTGTTAAAACCTACCATTCATGACCCTTTTTCTTCAATTACAATAACTGAAAATGGTGTCGCACAAGCTGTACAACGCCTTCCTCGCAAGACTAGCCCGGGGCCCGACAGAATTAGTGCCAAACTCCTAAAATCAACCTGCCACAGATCAGCGTATTTATTGTCGCTGATCTTTCAGCAGTCGCTTGACACGGGCTGTGTACCGGAGGACTGGAAATATGCCTTTGTTAAACCCATATACAAATCCGGCCAAAAGTCAAGTCCGAACAACTACCGTCCAATCTCTCTAACCTGTATATCTTGCAAACTATTAGAACATATCATTTACTCGAAAATTATATCTCACTTGAACAGAAACAACATCCTCATCCCAAAACAACACGGCTTTCGGGAAAAACGCTCTTGCAACACCCAACTATTCGAATTGTTGACAGACTTGCACAAATCCATGCATAGCTCTGTTCCTACAGATGCTATTTTTATAGACCTTTCAAAGGCTTTTGATCGCGTCCAACATAACCGATTAATAACTAAAGTCCGTAACCTCCAGCTTGATCAGAAAACAATCCAATGAATTCAAGAGTTCCTCTGTAACCGGTCGCAATCGGTCAAACTTAACCACATAATTTCCAGAAAGTGCATGGTAAAATCCGGTGTCCCCCAGGGCTCCGTGCTCGGACCATTATTATTTTTGGTCTACATCAATGACACTGGATCTAATATTGTTTCTTGTCTACGCCTATTCGCAGATGATTGCGTTATATAAGGAGATTACCGAACCGAATGACAGTAGCATCCTACAGTCAGATTTGTTAGAACTCACAGAGTGGTGCAACTTGTGGCAGATGCACATCAACGCTGAAAAAACCAAACATATTAGATTTACTTCCGTAGCCAACCCCTCATCATCCGTCAGATACATAGTCAATAGCACCCTAATTGAGACCGTTTCATCCACAAAATACCTCGGCATTTTCTTTAGTTCCGACCTAACCTGGAACAGTCACATTGAATACATCATCAGCAAATCATCAAAAAACTCGGTCTTTTGAAACGCCGCCTCAGATGCGCAAACTTGAAAACTAAACTTCACGCATATCAAGCTCTGATCAGGCCTTCACTAGAGTATGCGTCAACCATCTGGCATCCACACACGGCAATGTTATCTGATATGCTAGAATCGGTACAAAATAAAGCAGCTTGGTTTATCACCTCCTGTCATTCTCGCCACCAAAGCGTAACATGTCTTAAGCGTTCTCTGAACCTTCCATTGCTTGCCACGCGCAGAAAGTTGTCCCGCCTATGTTTTTTCCATAGCTTATATTATAGTGACTCGTCATTTTCCCGATCATTCATTCACCCGGCTCTCTACGTTTCTGATCGCGTTGGTCATGCACATAAGGTCAATCCAATATATTCACGCACTAAGAAATACCAATTTTCACCTCTGCTGTTATCCATTAACGAGTGGAACGCGCTGCCCTCAAACGTCGTCGCTATTACAGAACCGTCCCTTTTCCAGTCTGCAGTACTAACTTACTTAGAAGTTGACAATAATTTGTAACCACCATTGACATTTAATGTGTAACGCCTGCTTAGAGAATGCTTATTGCTATTTCTTGAAATATGTTTCCTGTTATGGGGAGCTGCTTACTGTGTTTTTTGCTTATTGTGTTATTAGTAATGTGCTGGGCTATCGGTCAGTTGATTACTAGTATTACTCCCTGACATGTTGTTTTACTGATGCTATAGTAACCTCTTGTATGTATCCCCCATCATGTAATGCCCTCTGGGCTCTTAAGGTATTTAAATAAATAAATAATAAATGAACCACAGCTAGAAATTCTGGTACTATCGTCTATGGCTCCGGAGTGTATTTGAGCGCTTGGCAGAGGGCATGTTCCATGGTGCTTGCAGGTGCAGATCCTGAACGGTGTGGACGGGGCGGGCTTCAGCATGCCACTGTTAGCGAACGATGACCTGTGGAGCAAATAGCATGTGCAGCTACAAGATTTCGGTTGGCTGTCCAAGATGCATAAAAGTTTCTCCCACAGTGTCATGGTGTGGGTAGCCTCAGCACTTCCGTGTATATGCTGAAACAAGCACTCTTTACGAAAGTGTATATCATAGTCATTATCCGGTACCTGGAGTAGCATGTCCGATGAAAACTCACGAAAACTTCTTGAGCTCTCCACAAAAATAAATCTCTCCCTCTCTTCTTACGAAAGTGAATTTGATCTCGCCAATTTTGAATTCTTTTACCGGCTGTTCTGTACCTGTTTGCAGGCTTCCCTAAACATAGAATTGTAGACTTACCATCTGGGCAACTACAATAGCAGAGCAGCAAGATAATAATTGTTTCCTTCATGTCTAGGAGAAATATCTAAATGGTAACGACCACAGTGGAAACTATCGCTTTGTGGCGCGTTCGATTCACGTTTCCTATCATAGCTAACCGCACATTTTACTGTCGGATCAGCAAATTTTCCACTTCTGCAATGTGAGAAGTGGGATCGGGCTGAAAAGTTGCTGAATTTATGTTATAGCCTCATAATTGTAAAGTAACGTCCTCGTGCCATCAATCAATACAGTATTGCACTGTTGAAATTTTAATAACTTCTAAAGGCTGCGTTTGCAAGAACGCTGACAAATTATTAATTTCAGATTTTTATTGTTATGTTGTTACGTATCTGCCAGGAAGCATTTGTTTTCATGAATTGTAAAGATCCTAGAGCACAGCAACAAAAATTTGCTAACAAACTAGTGTATCTGTTCGAATCGCATGACACGGTAGCCTTCTTAGAAAAAACTGATGGGTTGGGATATTCTACCTAAATGGGACTTAGAAGACATCATTAGACGCTCTTCAGACGCTGAAAACTTTGCCACAGTAAAAAAAGACACCAGGAGTGAGAGAATATACAGATAAAGCCACATGTGATCATTTTGAAACTTTCCTTTTCTGAGCTGTAGAGTTAAAGAGAGACATTGGCGGTCTTTGTGCATAATGCAATTTCTCTTTACATAGCGCGTAATGACCGTGCGTAGAATTGACGCACACATAACTTGGACGTCCTTCATAGTGTTATTTGGTGGTTTTTAGCTCATTCTCATTCTTTTCATCATTATAACCAATGTTTCGCGTTCTTCATATCGAAAGACACACAAGGTTGTAAAATATGCAGCTATACCGATTCCCTAGGAGTTGTTTAAAGTATGCTACGATGTGCTTTCATCCCGTTCCTTTTCTCTAGAAAGCGCGCGTATATGCTGCACTTGCCTTCCAATATATATATACTATATATATATATATATATATATATATATATATAATATATATATATCGGTTTGGTGATTGCAGATTGAAAGGGTGTATGTGCACCAGTATGAAAAAAAAAATGGAGTAGGGAAATAAAAGTAGACACGTCATTGTTTGTTTCAAGAAAACACTCGGCGCAGACACACAGTCCCATGCTGTTACCACGTTTTTTGAAGAACGTTTTTATTTATTATTGATCTTGTACAGTCAAAAGTCAACACTATATATATATATATATATATATATATATTATATACAATATATATATATATATAGTTATACTATATGATCTATATATATATCGATATAGCTCTATTATATTATATATATATCTATATATATAGCATCTATATATATATATATATATATGCTCCGCTTTATTAGATGTCTGATTGTTTTATTTTTTCTATTAACTCGTCATAATATTGAGATAATGTCGTGCTCCGTTCTTGATGAAGAAGGGAGCACGTGAAAGTTGAATTTCTGGCGTGTTCACTTTCGTGATTAATAGAAAGAACTTAGTTCCCACTCATACAAACCATACACAATTTGTCCTTAACGTAAAAGAGCAATTCGAAAATCGTCTCTGGAGGTACAGCAATTAAAACAGGAATACCGATAGCCTAAGGACAGGATTTTCCCTTTGTTTAAGTTCTTATTGACCATAAGCGTGCAAAAGCCGCAAAATTCATGTGCGCCTATTCCGGAATGCGAGCATCAGCTATTTCTCGGAAATATTTAATAATTACCCACCATAAAACTACTGCAGCACCACAATATTTCTGTGTTAGTGCCTAATGAGGAAGTCCAAAATAAGACTTTAGTAAAATAAACAAGGAGGAATTTTTTGTGTGTTAAACATTCATCCGCTGTATATTAAATTACTTTCGTCGTGCTATATATTCTCGGCACTTCACACAGCTTGGAAAGACGCTGAAGCGAGTGTCACTCTGAAAAAAGAAATATGAATTCATAAAAGTACCAGAAGAAGCACAAAAACCTCTGTTTTTTCTCATTCATTTGTTTGCAATGAATTATTATTAAGACACAATATTCTGTAGAAAACAAGCTGTACTAGTCCCGTGTGCAGAAAAAGACTTCAAACCAAACTTATTGGACTGTTGTAATGGTTATGACGGCAGCATGAATCACGTTCAACAAATATTATCAATATTCGCTGGCACATAAAATTCCTCAAGTAGTTGGGGAGAGGGAGGGGCGGGTAGTGAGAAGCTGAAGGTTTGAATTTTTAAAATGTGTTATGATTAATATCCCCACGAAAACACCTATAAATTATCAATCGCATCGCACTAGTCAGATGGAATGACGTTTTTGGACATAAGATGACATTTTGGCTGGAGCAATGAAATGAGTAAATAAACACCGTTAATGCAAGACCTTGAACACCAATATAACACTATTGCTGACGTATTGCTGGATTTAGTTGATCGATTGGATTGTGTATGCGTGTGTGTGTGTGTCAGGGTGTGCGTATATGTGTGTGTGTGTAGGTGTATGAGGTGGTAAGAGAAACGGAGCCAAGCTAGACGCGTTCAGTTGTGCCCATTCAGAAGCAACAATTGATGGCTAAGTGCACATCGCTGTGTTTGGTGAGGAACCTGGCAGGTACGTGAGGGCATCTCATCTTCTTGTTTAAAGTCTTGCTGCCATTTTGTTATGCAGTATATACCCGAACGGTCCAAACTTTCCCTGCTGCCACGGATCAACAAAACACAAGGACATGTGCGCTCTCACCGTTCAGACAGTGTAAATATTCTCCTAAGGCATCTCATAGAGTTTTTTTGGCTGATGAAACACTTCTTAATGCATGCGGCGAGCAATTCGTTTCATCGAGAGTAATCACGTTATGCGATGAATCACTAAGCAAGACATATGCTAGACAGTATTGCTTGGAAAGATGTACCCAAGGCATTGCCTCTGACGTGCTAAGCCTTCGAGATGTACGGAGGGAACACAATATTTCCGGAGCCCGTCACTTGTCCTGCGGTTGAAACTACCCTTCATGGATTATTTTGAGCTCATGTGTCGGGGTATGCTGATCATGAACTTCAGGCGCTGGCACAACAGTTCTCGACGTTAATCCACTTATTCGCTCCGTCCACTGCTTGTTTAGTTTCTCTGACAACGTGCAATACAGAGGAATGTACCCTGACCTGAGACGGCCCTGAAGACATTTGATGCTATGATGCTTGTTATAAACTTAAAATCAGAAACTAGGAAAGAAAAACAATAAATAAAGTTTGAAGGATGAGCTGCTATAGGCCAGGAGCTGCTTGTGATGCTTATTCTAGCTCAACAGTAGCTGAATGTGATATTTTATTGTGTAAAATGATCGTCCGCATAAGTATAATAAACACTGTCGTGCGTGACGCGGTTGGGTACAGACGGAACCCTGCCCAACGTTGTTACGAGTGAAGTGCTTTTGTACAAGCAAAACTATGTCAACATTGTTGAGCGAATCGGCTATGTCGATCCATTCTCAAAACTTCGAGTAATGCATACGAGAGCTTATTAAGGAAAACTCTGCAGGAATACTTCACTCTCAGAATAAAAAATTGGGGGACCCTTAAACTTCGCCTTTAACATGAACGTGATAGTTGTATTTTCTCCCTAGTGGGTATGATTTAACGAGCTGGTATCGTTATGGTATGGTATGGCAAAACTTTATTAGGTTCATCGGGGCGCGAAATAGCACGTAGCGGGCCACTCCCACGTCGTATGACGTTACTCGACAAGATTAAATTGCCGATAACTACGATAGAATTATAAAATTTCAAGTGATGAGCCAGTGAAGCTTTCGCATATGGCTGCATTCTGTGTAATGGGTAACTTACTTTAAGTCACGAGTAATTATGCAAAGAAAATGTTTTCGAGCCAGCACTGCACCCTCTACGCGGTCCTAAAGGAATACGCGCAGTTACGTGTGTGCCTTTAGTAATGGGTGGCCGGCTTCAACCACCAGGTAGTTACGATGAACACACAGGTTCTGACCCCTGATGGCCGGGTACGCTTGTACCGCCCAATATTGCTGCGATATCACGTGTTGTATTGTCGAACCTGCATACAGGGCGCATGCGATTGTTATGCATGAGTGTTGCTTTCACTGCATTTTCAAGCAGAGGAAGTCCCATTAAGTTCATTTCCAAGCAGACGCGTAGCTGCTTGCCACACAAGTGGTTTTCAGTCCTCACACGGACACGGATATTTTTATTCGCATCTTTCTCGATTTTTTTCGTTAAGAACAAGAAGATGAGTGTTCATTCACAACGACCGACGCCGACACCGGAATTTCGGCAAAACGAGACCTTGAATGCTATCACGTTAAAAAGAATTGTACTTCACTTTATATTGGTGACTGCCTACGCACCCCTATTTTTTGACAGCCACGTGCACTCGCTCAAGAGATAGTTATATTCCTGTCAGAGATTCGAGGGACCAAAAAGAGAGTGTGTGTGCTTCTTTTCAGAAGAGACAAAATAATATTGACATATGAGTGTCAGCTCTTGGACAATATCAAAGTATGAGGGACATTTATTTTATATATATATATATATATATATATATATATATATATATATATATATATATATATATATATATATATATATATACATATAAAGATATATATCAGTGGTAGAGCATCGAACGCGTTATTCGAAGGTCGCAGGTTCGGATCCTGCCCATGTTAAGTTATCTTTTCACCGACTTTTCTTTCTTCTCATTTACATTACAATTGGCCTAATAACTTCCCCTATACCTTCCTGGCTACATTGTCTGTTAGATTTCAATATTATTGTGTAAAACACGAAAAACGAGCCCTTAAGTATACACTTGTTTCCCTTATATATATATATATATATATATATATATATATATATATATATATATATATATATATATATATATATATATATATATATATATATATATAAAGGTGAATCGGACGTGTCTGTGTATTTTTTTTAACCCGGGAGTCTTAGCCCCAATGACAACCATGGTGGCTAGTGTGGAACACCGTTTTTTACACATGCTGTCGTCAGGTAGCAGGTGAATTTCTTACGAGCTGGCTGCTAACACTATAGCGAGACGCACCCAAATCGATTGGCAGAAAAGTCCTGTTCCGCTGTTTTCTAGCCTTTTGCTGCGTAGTGCAATCGTGAACACTTGTTTTTTTTTTCAGGGAGCACCGTATACGTAATCGATATTACAGTTCTGTCTAAAGCGTCCATAAGGCACTCACTTGCACAATCGCGGCGATGCTACATCTGCGTTATCGCGATCGAAGGGCTGTTTCGAGTTTTGCAGATGTGAGATCTGGAAATGCCGAAATGTAGTTCTGGTTCCTTTTTTTTTTGTCCATCAAATCATTCGCGCAATCATTGCTCGGCTCTTGAAGTGCTTCGTAGCGGCTATAGTATTCTGCGCCTCGTAATGGCTACATTGCCCCGCCGTGGTGGTCTAGTGGCTAAGGTACTCGGCTGCTGACCCGCAGGTCGCGGGTTTGAATCCCGGCTGCGGCGGCTGCATTTCCGATGGAGGCGGAAATGTTGTAGGCCCGTGTGCTCAGATTTGGGTGCACGTTAAAGAACCCCAGGTGATCGCAATTTCCGGAGCCCTCCACTATGGCGTCTCTCATAATCATATGGTGGTTTTGGGACGTTAAACCCTACAAATCAATCATCAATCGTAATGGCTACAATCAGTGTCCATTATTAATGTATAATATTTCATAAGTATGGGATGATAGCATGTCGACTTCGTGCCCTGACAATTTGCCGAACGTGCTTGGCAAAGATAGTGCCAGGAAGCGACACTTGGACATCACGTACGAAATATTTTGGTGTTAAATTGAGTGATAATAGATATATTTTTTGCAATCAGTCTTAGCACATATGGATTCTTTTTGTTTTTAGGGACGAATCTCCTTATGGCGTGGGTCTGTCGCTCTTCCGTATGCATGTATATATGCACGTAGCCACCGGTGGCAATACCCGCTCTAGAGTGGGTATGAACGACAGGGGTTGCGAGATGGGAGATGGTGGTACTTGGAGTGTTCACTAGTTTGACGCACGGACGGACGGAAGGACGGAAGGACAGACGGATGAACGGACTCACGGACGGACGCATGGATTGACGCACGAATGGTCGCGTGGACGGACGGAAGCACGGAACATATGGCTCCTAGATACGTACTAAAATGTATATATATCGTTTGACCATATGAAACTTACCACAATCCGAGGAACATGCGTAGACCTTGTATTGGCAAGGTAGGAGGTAAGTTTATTTACAGAAAGGCAGAGAGGTCGGCCTGAGCGATAGCTTTCTCTAGCCTGCTACTCTACACTGGGGGAAGGGAAAGGGGAAAAGAAAGAATAATGGATGACGATGGTGAGATAGAGAGGTGAATATGTAGTGTTCTTTCTAGCTGAGACACATTTTATAGTCGCGCACATAGTCCAGTTGTTTCTAAAAAGGTAATAACTGCTCTTGTGACCACAGTTGCACTGTTGGTGTCTGGCCAAGGGCCCACTATGGTCTCATCAGTTAATGACCTACTGCGATATAGTTCACTAGAAGAAATCAGTGTTTGTCGTTCACGTGCGTATGCTGGGCAGACACAAAATATGTGCTCAAGTGTTTCTGGCACATCACAGTGTTCACAGTTAGGACCGGTGTCACTGCGACCGATGATATGTGCGTAACGTCTGGTGTACGCTACACCAAGACGAATGCGGTGGATCATACTTGTGAGTTACCGTTTCAATTTAGGAGGCATGCGGAACCTCATTTCCGGGTCCCATTTGTGAAGTCGCTGGTATTTTCCACAGACCTATACAGGAACCGCTCACCCTTTATATCACGGACCATAAAGCCGTCATAATGAAGGGACATCGCAAGCCATTCATAGTCTCCAGGAACAAATAAATGTTGATTTATATATACACACACAGTGTTTCTAATGTCTTCACACGATGATAAACTAGGCGAAATAAACATGGAAGATTCGCGGTTTACCGATGATACCCTCCAGAGCTTCGCCCGCTGGTCATCATTCACCCCGTGAATATGCTGTGATTTTTTTATCATACTATACATGGTGTTAGGTTCTGGTCGTCTACCAGCTTCCAAAGGTGTCAATTTTATGAACTGGATCCTTCGCTAAAGCTAAAGCTACCATCACAACTTTCCCGCTCCGATGCGGCACTGTTATGCCGCCTTTGGTTGGGTGTTGCATTCACAAAGGTGTACTCCTTTCGCATTGGTATGGCAGACACTCCTACATGCGACTACTGCGGAGATGAAGAAACCATCGAACACGTCCTCTGCAGCTGCGCTTGCTACGACACACAGCGATGCCAGCTACGGATGGTTTTGAATCGACTTGACCCCGGACCATTTTGTGTGCGGAAGATACTAGGACCTTGGGCATCTGCCTCAGTTGCGCAGAAAGCAACTAAAGCACTGCTTCTTTACCTTAAGTCAACAAACCTGAGCGACCGCCTGTGAACTTTGTGTGCTCACCGAGTGTGCTCGTGATTGTGTGTACCTTCTCATCTTTGTGCAACCTCTTTTCTCCCCTTTATCCCTTCCCCAGTGCAGGGTAGCAAACCGGATGTGCGTCTGGTTAACCTCCCTGCCTTTCCTTGTATCTTTATCTCTCTCTCTCTCTCTCTCTTTTATCATACAAACCCAGTCGTGAGTGACGAGGGGGTAAAAACGGTGACAATTTATATTCGGGAGATTTCGCAGGATCTGCACAGCACCATTTAATAATAAATTTCTTAACGCTCTCGCCAAAATGATCAACCTTTTTTTTCGCAAAGAAAGGCAACTGACTTTTAAAGCGAAACAAAGCTAATGGTAGTATAATTTATCCTACAAGAACAACTAACGAGCAGAAGTCGCACGTCTGAGTTTTAATAGGTGGCTTCGAAGGAGCCTACAAATAATTGAAAAGCGCCTTCATAAAACAGGCTGAATTCGGGGCTTCAGGCAAATATAACTAACATAGCAAAAAATTAAATTTTATAGCGCTGCTACTGCACCTGACTGTAGGGCACCGAGTTCTTGTGTTTTAGTTCCCCATAACAACCCACGAAAATATTCCCAATTACTCCATAGTCCAAGATTCAGATAGAAGTATGGGTCTCCCATCAAATGGCCCTTGCGCCAAAAAACACCACATATCATCAGAAGTATGGGTCTCATTCTTCTAATTACATTAGGTCCCTTCTTTCCACTACCACCCTTACATTTTGCCGTGATCTAACGAGAGCATGTCTTCTTTCACTGCTGTGTGGCTCTGCAGAAAATGAAGGCCTAATAAATTGAGCCAGGGTGGAACATTTGCACGCGTCACCTCTGAGAAGCAATTAGCGGAACTGTCGCTTGGTATGTGGACATCATTTAGGCTTGTTTTTTTAACGGTTCTTCTCTAGCAGCGGCCTTTAAATACTCCGTCTCTGCCTGAACGTTTGACTAGATTTTAAGGTAAAATATATAGTGAAACCTAGTTTATGTTGTTTTCTTAGGTAAAAGTTTTTGTTATCGCATTCTGCACGACTTTGTCGACAGACCGATGAGGTAGTTCGAATGACATGGTGATTTCACACTGAGGACGATAATCCGTTGTGTTAGGTCTGGTAATATGGAGAATTATTTCGGAGCATTCATTACATCTAATGGAAAATGCGTGGTACTAAAAATGAAGGTACAACGTACAAGCAAAATCGGCCATATTTGTAGTGGTTCCAGATGTGTACGGGTCAAACAATGGGGCACCTTCCTGAGCTCTAAGATGTGTGTGTTCTATTGCGTAGCCCTGTGAAAGGTGGGGGGGGGGGATGTGTTTTACTGGTTTAAACCCTCCCCTAACACCTGCTTATTTTAAAGTTTTGATAGGTTTATATGAACGTACGAATACGAACGCTAACGCTATTTGTGCACACAAATGCACGGAGTGCTGTGAGCATGCCATTTCCAAAAGCGATACTTCTCTATGCTCATCTGAATGCTTTGGCTCATTGAAACGCACTGAAGCTTGCTATGTACGGGTAAAACTGTCAGAAAATACGGTAAAAGTTTACGATGCCATGCCGTATGCAAAGTAGATGCACAACTTAAGACAAGAGGGTATTTTGTTGCCTCACGTGCTCGAACATGGCTGGCGCAATTCAGGACACGAACGGCTAGGCATAAAATTCTGCAATAAATGCACACTCTTCTGTATTCTATATTGGGAGGAAGACATGAGACACATGATTCTATAGACGACCCATTTCCTCGTGTATTACAACGCAAGTGGGAAAAAAAGCAGGGAATTTCACATTGTTGATTCCCACCGCGCGAATGCCTGTTAATCACATGGTTGTTAGTAATAGCGACTCGGCACTGTAACACTATGGAGCGCTCTCAAAAAAGGTGGATGCGTTATCAAGTGGATGCGCCAGGTAACACTTTTAGTATACGATCCAACGTTAGTTTTGTAAAGTGAAAATAATGCTGAAAGCTATACAAGAACTACAACAGTCACTCCACGTCTCCTGAAGAGAGGTCAGCGTAAATTTACTAACGGAATACTTCACCATGTAGATGCATGGACGAAGTATTCGAATGGTTCAATCAATATAATACTTGCAATTCATATTCGTTGTCTAGCTACACACATGAGCTTGGGACGACTGATGTATCCTAGTTCGCGGCATACAAAACTAGGATCATATAACTGCCGCCACCATGTTTAGGCACACTAACACACATATGGTGGTGGCATTGGTCTTAGGCATGTATTGCGCCAATCCTCTTGAGCCATCGTGCGGAGCCTCCACCAGAGTAGGCGGCAGGTATGCACACTCTAAGAAGAGACGAAAATGCCTCGTTGAGATATGTCACAGTCGCTTTACTCTTAGGAAGGCTCAGCGATCCCGCAGGCGTGCCTTATGACTCTGTTAACCGGTTTCGATGTCCCTGTACACAAGGCTCAAAAGGGCTGAGGCAGGTAGTACCATCGCTCAATCGCCATTTTACAGCGAAAGCTGTTATGAGCTCAACAAGGGCGGCGCGCGCCTCAAGTTTGCCTGCCGCCACCGCCGCTGCCGGTGTACCTAACCACTACCGCACGAAGTAGAAAAAAAAAAAACCTCAATGATAAAGAACACGATGGACGCAAGGATTCAAACCAGGGACGCCTGCGTACCAGCCCAGTATTTTATCACTGAGCTACACCGATGCTTTCTGCTTGAAAGGCGACATAATCTGTCTTCAGAGAGAAAATCAGTGAAGGCGTTATTGAACTTTTTGCGTGGTAGTGGCCTGTTTATAGCTATTGCAACCCAGCTCACTTTTTTCTTTCTCTTTCGCGCGTCTATTTCGCTCTTCGCTTTCTTTCCTATCTTTATTCCCCATTCTCCCTTTCCTTAGGGCAGGGTAGCAAACCAGATGCTCTGATTTCTGGTTAACCTCCCTGCCTTTCCCTCATTTTATTCTCTCTCTCTCTCTACGGCGATGCTTGAAACACCATTGCAAACTTGCCTTAGACAGTCTTGATGTTGGGAAAGGAGTCACGTTAATATGAGTAATTAGGCGTTTTCGAACAGCAAAGCAACAAAGAGGTGTCCCCCAATGCGAATCACGCAACGAGTGGGTCGTCGAATGCTCCAACTCATTACAAAAGCTTGATCTTGTTCACGTATAAACTTTGGCACATACTAACTGTAACGGGAATTGTGGGCATGAGAAAAAGCTTCTGGCATAATTTTTCATCGACGCGAGCCACAGCTTTAAAAAAAAATGCACACAATTATTTGCAAGTGTGCAGCTGATACCACGCTTTTCCGAAGAATGACGAAGGCTGGCGTAGTAAATTGGTGCCTACTACACAATGATTTATGGCGTAGTGAGTACAGTGCATGTGTGTTTGCAGCAGCTATGCACAAAAAGAGTTAAGAAAAAGGCTCTTAAAGGTCGCTTTTTCAGCTTTCGCGTTGACACTGCTGCGAGTTCAACGCAGGCCTGGCGGTTGTTTTCTGCGTTGTATCATTTCGTTTTTCTCCTGCCTGTTCGGAGCGCAAATCAAGGCTCGAAGGAGGGCTCAAATTTCCCTTGTAAAAACCA
This sequence comes from Rhipicephalus microplus, assembly GCF_013339725.1. Lineage (NCBI taxonomy): Eukaryota > Metazoa > Arthropoda > Arachnida > Ixodida > Ixodidae > Rhipicephalus > Rhipicephalus microplus. Next base: position 72,536,600 of record NC_051169.1, read on the forward strand.
GCCCCGCGCAATCTGGAATGCCTTAGCGCTGATACTCAGCCTGCGCCTCGTAGGAAATAATTCTTCAAATTCCCGCTTCTCGTCACGCTTATCTATGGTCCTCAATGTCGTCCAGCCTTACGCTATACTGTTTTTTCTGCTGCTACCCCTAAGTCGTTTCCAAATATAAATATTTGTCTGTGTATCGATCAGCTTTTACTTTTGCTGTTTGTCCGTCGCAAAGCGCTAATAAAAGAGTCGCTTGCCATGCAATGTGTTGCAGACACTCTTATCTTGAACTTGGCGCATTCACCCTCATTAGTCCTCGCAGCCGTGTCATCACCTCTTTTTGGAGCGTTTGACATTTCCTGAATTTCGATCGTTTTTGTCGTTTTACTTTGCCTGAGAAGAAATGAAGCTTGACTTTGCGAATGAATGCACAGTTTTTTCCTGGAAGTTTATGCGTTTTTACTATTCTGGCTGTGTGTCTCTGATTGCTTGTCTTAAGTCTAGGGAATTCAAAACAGATTTAAGTTTAGAATCGTTTTCCACAATGTGACAGTGGTGGTATGTGCGTGACTTTGCTCACCAGCCGGATGTTATTACTTGACATATCTCGCGAAACGCTCTAAGAACCTCAGGCTGGACCTGCCGTTTGATGAGTTTATTTTTCACCTTAAGGAGTGAAGCAGTTTTCTTGAGCAAGTATTCAGCTTTCAAAGTTTCAAGGATAACGTCGAAACCTAGCGAGATAAAACAGCTATAGTGACACGGTGAACTTTTAGGTCTTAGCGAAATTTATTGTAAAAGCACGAAGGATTATTGGTTTCAGCGCAATACAATGCATCTATGCATGAACAAACTGAGTTTTTACATGAGTGTTGTCGTTAAAACAAAAGAAGGTTGCTAAAATACGTAGCGCTCTGTTGTTTTATTTGTCACATTTGTTCGTAACCATCGTAGTAGTGAAATGTACGTAAATTAAAAAAAAACTGGTTGTTAAGTTTTGAGTTTGACAATGGCAGTGGAACATACTTCTTTTACCTAAAAAGCATACCAATATATCTTGGATGGGCGTAGCGGAAATTTATGGACGGAAATAAATATTCATGGACACATCCCACTAAATTCGGTTCACTATCGTGAGTCGAGTTTTCGTATGTATAGATTTTGCAGCCAGAATGACGGGCTATTTCGGTTTTTAAGTTGTAAAAAATGCGCCACTTTTTGCATGGTGCTCATTACTTGATTCTACTAACTGGCGCTAAGAATGCTACTGGAGTTGGTGCTGCTGTTGTACTTAGACGTTGTCTTTGAGCAAACAACTTCGAAAGTAAGACAACATTTCCGACATAATTTTTGAATCGTGAATGTCATTTACTCATCTCTTTTTTTATTAGAATTACAATTTTCTTTCGAAGTGAGGCGGGAGTTGAAACGGGAGGTAGTAAAAAATGGGACACGTAAGTTTTTATTCTTTCAGACTTGAACTTTCTGAAGTATAAAAACGAAAACACAAAAAAAGGTTTATATTGTGTCATACAATATTGTAATTTGTAGTTAAGAGCGCCGCGAAGCTAAATAACCAATATTATAAAACATTTCTTTTTTATAGTTGAACATGGCAACCAAGTTTATACTATCATTCCGGCTAAAGGGGTTTTAGTATAATAATATTACAGTTGTAGTACTGGCTCATCAGTCCTTTTCTATTCTCACAATGATTGAGTAGGTGGGCTAATGATGAAATTAAATACAAGAGATTATTACTTTAAAAGATTTTAGAACTTAAATCGTAGAGTAGTAAGAAACGGAATGTTTATATACTTGACAGAGTGGGATAGGTGTCTGCTAATGAAGCTAACGAAGAATTTGATGTATTTTCTCACATTCGCTCTGTGTTTAAAAGTACCTTTGAAAGTATAAAAGGGTTATAAGCGAAAATAAAAATAAGAACGACGTCGACAAGACTTTCAATCAAATCTAGTGCTTTCAAAACAACTCACACAAAGTGACTCGACATTTACGAAACTTCGAGATGACAAAAGACTATAGTAAATAAAAGAGAAAGCCGAAGTTGTGCCAAATGTGACCGCACTGCGTTTATTCATCAACGTCCTCTTTAGTACGTGACACAACTACTCGAGGCTTACCGAGTAAGTAGTCAAGGTCGACTGCCTCCATCGTAGTGCATTTATACTCCTCAATCCCTAGTTCCCTTTGAGACTTCTCGGTCCGCTCTTATAATAGCGCCTTTTTACCTTATGTGCCGCATTGAAGCCGAAGTGTTCGATGTTCCGCGAAGAGATTGTACGCTTCTTGAACGTTTCGGACAAGCCACCTTGGCGAAAAAGCACAGCAGCTGTCCGTACTCGGGCCTGGTCCCTTCTTTGGTTTATTGAGAGTTTTCTTAGAATGAGAAACTTTTATCGACTTCTACGTGACGGCGCGGTGCCGTTTGAATGCTCTATGTGCCTCTATGCTCTATGAATGCTCTATGTGCCTCTATGCTCGTTGAATGCTCTATGTGCAGGTATAGAGATTTTAATTTTTTATATAAGCCTCTTCTTCTGGCTGTCCGCGGTGTCCTGGAATAACAAAGCACAGAAATAACTGCACTCTCTTTTTTCATAGAGGTTGGAATTGGCAAGTCTCGTTACACATTGTTTTTTTCAGGTAACCTTTTGTTTATTAAATGTACATAAAAATTATAGCATATCCACGGTGTGAATGATGAAGAGTGTGGCGGGTTGAGTCCACACGCCGCTGCCACACCGCTTCATCTTCCCATTGTCGTACTGCAGGGTCGTCGCGGCACCGCCACCCAGCTGCGCGGCGCGCTTCTCCCTCGCACGCCCACACGTTAGTGTTTCTTCTTCGAGCGCGAGCCACCACTGCCCAGCGCGCACGCCGCTCAGCAGCCTTGTATATCTTCAGCCGCCGAGCATCTCAATGCGTGCGCGTGCCAAAATGGCGCTTTATGGTAGAATAGAGCTCCCTCTGGCGTACGGTGCCGCCGAAAAACAAGCAATCGTAGTCGCGCTATAGTGTATCTATTCTTCTGTACATGTGACATCAATCCTTCTTTTCCACAAGTAACGCCCCCTAGTGTCATACCATTTGCGTTTTTCAGCGTATAGCACAAGTACCCCCTCTATGGCCGGTTCAAGAAATAACGAGGGGCGGTTACCCACAACGGGAACGCACAAGCCACGCCATAAAAATCTTCACCCCTAAAGTGGTCGGTGCCGATGCGCGGCCTGTGTCGCGCACGCTGGCTCCTAAATCGAAGCTCGTGTGTAAGCTGGGTTGGCATGGTGCACTACGGCGGGCTTTGCTTGTCGCGACGGGCTGTCGGTGTTTCGCTTGGTTCGTAACGTCTGCAGTGCACAGAATGGAGTGCGTAGCACTCAAGGGTTCACAGCTTCTGCGACAACATGTAACGAATGTTACACTGCTACGACTACAAAAAAAAAAAAACACAGCCTCAAACGCTGTTGGCGTTGCCCCTACTGGAAGCCTCGCTCAAAGTTCACTTTAGGCAATATTGAAAACCCAAAACGTGGTGCACGGTTTCTTCAAGGATCATTAAAAGCAGTGGCTAGGCCTGGTCGGGCTACCATTTATGACCGATAATCATGCCTTCGTGTGACTTTAGTTGTCGTCACACCAAATTCTCCTCTACTCGTATTGGCAATGGCCCGCGAAAGAAGCTGACGTCCTATGCCTACGCACCTCACACTGGTGTAGAGGCTTGCGAGTATAATTGCGTTGTTGAAAACTGAGCAGGGAGCGACTGAGCTAAAGTAGTCGCTTTCGACCTGTTAGGCTTCGACTTTTAGTGGATACTCAATTCATAAGATAGTAATAAGCGAACAAAGTAGAGAGACACATTATTTGTTCTAAATTGCATGGAGTTGGCTGCATATTTAGTTGCTTTAAAATATTGAAAGCGAGCTTATGAAAATTCAACTACAGTGTTAGTGTTCCCCCAGATAACATTGCACGTGCCATGAATATCTAAAATACTTCAGTATAGCACTCTTAGGTATTTCACAAAAAAGCCAAACTCTACCTCAGTAATTAAACTCGGCTTTAAGGGATCATGAAAGGGAGACCTAAGGATGATGTTCATTCATGAGGAGCACCAACAAAGAGGTCTAAAAAGCTTTTTTTAAACAGCTTGAGCAGAATTCGGTTGGGTAAAGATCACGGGGCACTGCGTTGCTTGCCTAATGTCATGCGTGTGAATACACGCTTCTCATCTCTTTGCGGCACGGTTCTCCGTGTACTTTCACACTCGCGCTCGGTTTTCTATTACGATTCGCGTCATTACGCACACTCTGCGGTGACAGAGATCAACCTGAAAGACATAAACTGATAGTGAAGAAAGCAAAAAAAAAACTCTCCTTTACTTCAGTTTGATTCCTTGCCCTTCATTTCAACTTTTCTGCACTGCCTTCGTTTTTCCTCCAAACGTTCATTATCGCTGACGGCGGCTGTGGTCGCACTGGCTGGGCCGTTCATTATTGGTTCCCAGGGAGCACGCTGTCGGATGAAACCAGGGTGTCATAGTCTTTTCTGACGCACTGCACCGATTCTACTTATTTCACCCGGTCTCACCGTATTCGCTAGTTCTCCGGTTTTCTACGTCTTCTACATCTTTTTGTGAATAGAAATACTCTTATTTGCTTAGTTGCTTTTTCGTTCGTCCTAACTTCGCCCATATAATCTGTTGCAGTGCCTGCAGGCTATGCGTGAACTTAAAGAAGACAGACCTTCTGCGCGACCAGCTGTAGCATGCACGATGGTGCAAGTTACTGCGCGTATCCCAGTCGGTGTGGGTACGCTGACAACACCGATACGAGGATAGCAACGATGGAATCGAGGAAAGACAAAAACAAAGAAGTGTGACGACTCTAATGGAATTGCACAGAAGTAGTGCAGCGATCTATAGCAGTCTGAGCAGAGCTGCTAAATGTTTTGCTGTTGAACGAAACGTTTTGAATACGAAGGAAGGCGGCAGTACAAACGTGCATTGAAAGGAATGCAGTTTACTGGAAGGGGTGCCGAAGGATAGGTACACGGGGCAAGGAAGTGCTAAAGAATAAAGCGTACAAGCAAGTGTACAAATAAATAAAGTATGCTGTACAAAAATGCACACGGTGGAGTGGCCTTGAGGAGGGAGTGGACGATTTGCCGAAGCCATCAGTAATAAAGAAACCAGAAAAATGATGTCTTGGCTAAACATCAGCCGACAAAAAAATATACCTGTTATGATTTTAGGGATGAAGAAAACACTGAACAACCAGCCTTTTCAGCCGCCATTGAGCAAAGTAACGCACTAATTGGCACTGTTATTAGCACGGTAATCAGATTGATCTAAACAGCTGAAGCATACAGCAGATGAGCAGAAAAATTTAACTGACTGGGACAACACAAACTTGTAGAAATATAAACGGCAAGTAAGAGTTATAAAGCCACATTAATGGCTTTTTAACACATTCTCAAAATTATAACTGACATTGCTTATTGATGTCGACATGTGCATAACTTGGCGGTACATTACTCAATTCAAACAACAATGTGACAATCCATGACGTCTCGCTTTGTTAACTTAGTCCATTCGACTAAGAGCAATAAATTATGCAAGCACATACAAATCTCCTGTGGTAAATGAAACCTCTCACGCTTGGGAAAATGTTTGCAAAAATAAAGCAATAAAATTCTGTAATGCAATTAAAAACAACGTAGTCTCAAAATCGCAACAAGTCTCTAAATTCGGGCTCCTAAATTATTCGCCAAATGAAACTTATCTCTTCATTTGTCAAAACATTTCTGTCATCTATCAGCACTGGAGGTTGATGAGGGGCTTTATTAGATTGATTGCTATGTGTCCTAAACAATGATCCTTCCGTAGATGGAGATACCTTTTTCTTCAATTGCCGTTCTATCTGATATGAATAGCAAGTGCTGTTGGAACTATTTTTGTTTTTTTCGGTTTAAAGCAAAATAATGCACTCACGCTGTTTTTACACAGTCCTTCATATTAAAAATTTTGATATCGCCGTAAAACATGGACAACTCTTGCGAAAACAGTTCTAACTTTGTCAGTCTGCACACCAAGGTATTCGACTGTAATGTCAAATTTCTCCTGAACGAACATTGTTCGCCCCGCCCCGGTGGTCTAGCAGCTAAGGTACTCGACTGCTAACGCGCAGGTCGCGTGCTCGAATCCCGGGTTGGGCGGCTGCATTTTAAATGGAGTCGAAAATGCTGTAGGCCCATGTGCTCGGATTTGGGTGCACGTTAAAGAACCCCTGGTGGTCGAAATTTCCGGAGCCCTCCACTACAGCGTCTCTTATGATCAAGTGGTGGTTTTGGAACGTTAAACCTCACATACCATAAATCATCCATTGTTCGAACATTATAAATAACGTATATTCATAAATAAGGAGGTAGTGTTAGGATTGAGCGATAATAGGGAATTGATCAAATGTGCGTCGTGAGGGCTTTTATATATTACAAAAACATTTTTTAACGACACAGAGCAGGTTCACCACATTTGCAAAGAATTCACATTTAAGAAGGATAAGTTTGATTTGTGCCCAGAGAAGTATTTTCTTTCTTCAGAATCGGCACTTCACTGGAAGGCAGAGACATATCCTCTCCTGTGATGTAGCTAAAGGCGCGAACAAAAATGACAATGTTGTAAAAGCTTCTTTTTTATTTTTTCTGCAAGTGCATTTGCATGAGAAGGAGCTGTAGAATAGCCGAAAATTTTAACGACGCAATAACCAAGGTGTGATGGAGCCGCGGTAATGAAACTATGTGGTCGCTGGGATAATTTTGAGATTGGATACCCATGCTAATGTCCATTTGTTGTCACTCATTCTTTTATGTTTTGTCATCAGATCATGCATGCATGCAATGCAAAGACCGTAAAAGTAGAGCATTTTGGCCAACATAAATTCTCCTTTAGTTTTCACGGCTTGAAGAGCCACATTGATAGAAATGTATGAGAATAAAAAAAAGGTAAGAAAGAACACCGATCTGCACAGTGAGGCATGTTAGACTCCTTTTTCTTGTATTCGAACTAAGTTCCGCAAATGAAAAGTCATGGCAATCACAGTGATATACAATGGCGTCTGTTTTTATTTCTCAATGCACTTATCTGAAAATAACAGCGACAAGGTTGAAATTCCGTGGTCAACCACGAAGTTGCGTCTCAGGTTTTTATGGGCAAAGCTCCTTAGGATGTGGGTATGTCTTTCCTTCGTTGGTGTCAACATTACGTTGGTTGGTGTATGTAGCCATCTTGCAAACATTCCACTACACCCCATCACTGATCAACCATTTTACCGACCATAAAGTCAACACTGTTGAGAAGTAGCCCATATGAAATGTAAGATGGTCGTGTACCTGTATCCAGGTGCGCGTTAGAGATCCATAAATGTTGCCACTGTGTCCGTCCCTTGTTTCCACGTGACCGTCTATAGTTCCGCCTTTGCCAAACTGTCCACTACTTTGTCCTCGCAAACATACAACTACACCCCATCACCGATCCATCACTTCACCGACCATAAAGCCGTTATAATGAAAGGGTAACGCAAGTGACGTATAGCTACAACTTACCGATAATATTATTCATTGTAAAATATAAACAGTGTCTGTCGCGTCTTTTATAATGTAGGGGGCGATATTCGCAGATGACCCACAGTTTAGCAGTTGGACGGTAGTTTTATGATTTGCTAGTGATTTCTAGGCTCCATATAAAGATGCAGTTTGCGAACTCACTTTAGAAGATTGTGTGCCTATCAATAAAAGCAAGCTTGATGCGTCAAGGGCCTCAAAGAAATTGAAATCCTATTCGGCATATTTATTTGGCGCTTTCTGTAAGCTTTCCAAGCTTCATAATATTGTAATATAGAATTGTGTAATGATTGATTCGGCTTTTTAAGCAGGCAACGCTTATGACCTGAGCAAGGCCACGTTATCAAATTTCAAAAGTACTTTATCAATCTCTGAAGGTACTGAAGCTACAACTGTCAGCAAATCATACTTCAGAAATGGGCTTTAAGAATTAAGGGAAGGCAGTGGGGGTCTGTTCAGTGTCTTCTGCAGCGCCAATGACTAAATATACGATTATAAACCAGATTGCCCAGTTTTGTGCTTGGCAGTACAAATAATCAACAGCGATGTAATGCGAACTTGATTATTGATCAGGTAAATAGCCAGGATATTGAAAAAAAAAAAACTGAACATGGAGAGTGCCGTCCACTCTATCTTTTCAGATTTTTTTTTCATTTTGCCTTCAGGCAGGGCAAATGAGCATTTTAAAAATTCTTTTCAGAACACATACTGTGGACCGTAAATTCTTTTGATAAGTGAAACTGTCTAAGTATTCTTTTTTCCGCACATGCCTGCCTGAAGTACATGCTCGAACATGACAAAAAGCAAGGGTTGCTTTTCTGTGATATCCACACAATATGCCAGGCCCAATGAACAGACACCAATGTTTTCGTTTTTGAAGATTACGCTTCCAAATATACGCACAGGATTAATTTTTTACTTGGCTTTAATGAAGTATTTTCAGGTTTACGTACAATTTCGGCGAAATAAGCACATACTACACATAAACAGTTTCGTGTCACATGTGCAAATCAATTGCCGTTGTTCCACTGCTGACATACTTTGAGACAATGTTGAATATCTTTAACATAGCACATCAACGGGCATAAAGATAATGCCTCAGTTCTCCTATTTGTTTCATGATAAAGAGAGAAAGATGCAGCAAGAGTCGTCAATTCATACCGAATTATGCTAATAAAACAAAAAAAAACATGATAATATAGGTAGAACTTGAGGGAGGAAACCTATTACGTTAGTATGAAGGGCCAGCAGTTTTAGAGAAGGGAGCACAAAACCCGGTATATGAACACCCGAACGAAACAGCACAGTCAATCTTCCGTCAGCCTAGCTTAAAGATGCATTCTTTTCGAAAAGGTGCTAGGAGAGCATGAAGCCATCCAGCTGTTTTGTCCGGAAAGGTGGAGATATATAGCTCAAAAGCCCGGGCGCGAGTTATTGCCACTTAATCAGAGATCATCTTGGCTGATATTGACACTGTAAGTCACACACGGAGTTGTATGCGAAAGAATCGACGAATCGAATAGGAGCAGCCGGAGAGGAGAAAAAGCAGACGCGGTGGTAAAGCGTGATAGAAGAAACAGTGCAATGTTGTTAGTGTGGGCAAAGAACACATAAAACATTCCTTTAGAACGTAACTCTTTTGGAAGACATAGAACTTCGAAATCTTCTTGGCGCCATGGTTGTGCTTTCTTTTCATTTTCCTAGAGAATCTTTCCAGTCACACCCTAAAATTTTAACATCCTCACTATTTCAATATGTTTAATATAAAACAACTCTATAAGGTTCCACATAGATATTAAATAGAATTCTGCTAGTGGCAATTGAAGTCTGTAGTAGTGGTATTCTTCTCAGTTGCTTTTTTCTGTCAGTCGGTTAAGAAAGAAAACATGAGGTTTCAAATTTCTGTAGCTTGCTTTCTGCTTATCTAGATCGACATAAGCTCAAATCAACCTTCTTGGCTAGTGCTCGTTCCGGCGGAATGAGCGAAGATTTGTCACAAGAGCTCAACTGTAACCTTTTTTTTTTCTGAACGGAAGGACGGGCACCGAAGGGCTGCCTGACTTTGATGGTGTTTAGGGAACGCTTCCTTTGAGAAAAAAATGTTCCTTATCTCGACGACCACTTGAGTAGCTACAGCGAGAGAAGATGGTCTGAATAAGGTGGAAAAAAGGTTCGCGTTCATGTCACACACAGAAGTGGTTGACATAAAACAGGAAGAATTCAGTGTAGATTTGATGCTGCGTGTCTTTCTTTAAGACGCGTTTGACTTTGATGGTGCGTGTTTGTATTCTTTTTTTTTGAAAAGAGGCCATTCACTTCAGTACGTTGTTTGCGAACATACTTTTTCTGCATTTTTTTAAGCGACGGTCAAAAACTCTATGCGACAAAAAAAAAGCAAACACATGGATATATGGCGAGAAAACCACGAGTGAAAATTATAAAAATTGTTTACACCAAAGTCAGCGGAGTAATACTGTTGGTTTATGATTTGGCAATAAGGTACCCAAAACTCGTGCATTGGCGAACTTTACACAACCAAAGCTCACCCTGTTCCAGCAGTGTTGATGGTTTTACGAAATTTGTTTGTTATGCTAGTTTTTTGTTTGATTATTTTTTGTACTATTGTTAATAACATTGTGGTTTCAAACTGACTTTGCTTGAGAAGATAACTCCTCGTTGTACAAATTCATACCCTAAACAACAGAAACTTTGGGAACTCTAAAAAATAATGTTTCCTACGACTACCTGAAAACGGCCATATTTCTCGTGGTCATGAAACTGTTAAACAGTAACATTAAGGCCAATGCTGTTTAACCCTCAATTCTGGGTATTTTTTATGCTTGTGTAGCATACCCAATTCTCTTCGTATCACGTTTTACCTATATTTTTTACACTGGCATAAATAGCTCTATTTCACACATATAAAGAACAATGTCCGTAGTGAGCCATCGCATTAAATTTAAATGATAAAGGGAATAATGCAAGGACTTGGGTGTGTGTAGGTATGTGATTTTATAAAGATATCACATACCCACAGCAATATTCTTTAATATAGCATGTCAGCACTTTAACTGATCAGCCTGATCTAAATAAGTGTCATGTTGGCAGACCCAAATTTATCATTGTGAAAAAGACACTTGAACAACCTGTGATCATGCAATCATTCCAACTATTTTGCCAGCTACCAAGTTCGTTCTGTTCTTTGTTACATATATGTGCTTCGGTAATTCTCCAGCATTTTATCTATTGCGTTTTAGAGAGTTCATAGTCCGCTTGTCTTCTTCGCATTACGTGTTTCGCGTGTGTTCGACAATCATTGCGGGGCTGTGATTTAGTAATGTGGGGCCTGAAGCGCCGTGAAAATGAATAAAAAGGTTACTCATTTGTAATATTGTCGCTTGCGCAGTTTTTGCACCAGATGTACAATGCACAATGTTTGCTGCAATAACAAAGTTGTGGTTGTCTGTTTCACTATGGCCGCGCTTAGATGGCGCCACCTATTCAGTTGGTCGGGGTTTGGCATATGCCTTTTAGTTTCTAAGTTCCAGGCCATTCCAGTTTTGGAAATATGGCTGAAACCGTGTAATCGCTATAAGTGCTTACACTTTGACTTATTTTAACTCGACGGCTAGAGTATCCGCAGTGCGGATACCAGTGAGTTCTTGCGAAGGTGGGACCGCGCGGTCGCATGGCCCCATCGCCCCATCGATCTTGCGACGCATTTGTTTGGGGTTTCGCGCATGCGCAATACCGCCTCCCCAACGTCCTGCGTGCGCAAGCCGCTTGGGTACCCAGCACTAAAACTCCCTAATGATGATGAGTGGGGCGAAGCATCTGTCAGCTCGTCCATGCTTCCGTCTGTCCATGCGTCCATCCGTACGTCCTCGCGTCTATCCATCCGTTCGTCCGTCTGCTAGTTTGTCTGTCCATGGCACATACCTGCTCTCGAGCGTTTTAGGAGCCACTGGTGGCTATGTACTACTATATACATACAAGGGATGAACATGGTATGAACAAACCCACACCTTAAGGAGCGTCGCCTCTAAAACTCACCATTCTGTCTTAAGAGCGAAGCAGTGAATGCGATAGAAAGAAACTGGGATGTCACCGGAAGTACGGCAAGCAGCTACACACCGTGCACTACTCAAACATTGAGAAAAGATGAATGACAAAAACACTCATGTATACTTAATATGTACGCTAACTGCACAGTTGTTAATTGTGCTAACTCTGCCTATTCTGGGTATTCAACCTAGGACTTCACTCTCACTGCGGTCGTTGCAGCGAGCAAAGCGACTGTAAGATTTCTTGTTAGAGCACAACACGTACGAAACTGCGCCTCAGTAGGTAAGGGTGACTACGCCCTTTGCGTTGAAGGACAAATCTGAGCTGGACATCCCAACTCAGTGAAACATTTTGAAGCTTTAGATTTGAACAAGAAATTGCCAGTAGCACGAGAAGCTAGGCTCGTGTGCCTACTGACATCGATTTGGCTGGACTAAAATACAGCTTCTTTGGGTATTCTTGGTACACACTCCTTCGCATATCTTTGTCCTTCTTTCTTTTTTTACTCCTTTGTCGCTGCACCCACCTGAACAAAATCTCGTGTCGTTCGCGTCGATAACATGTCCAAGACTCTTGAGAAATATAGTTCAGTATAGTCATGAGATGTTCTAAAAGTAGGAACGATGGCAATCGTACTCGTCATCAACTAAAGTGCGTCTCACGCGCAACCTATGAATAGTGTATGAGCTGAATTTGAGCTGAAGCGTACGAGCTGTACACAATAGAACATTTATTTGACGTTCTGCGCGAGAAGACCAGTGAGTGGGATTCCTAGTGCGGTATGCCATTGGCGTGGGCCACTTTGAATATGCACTGTGTTAGGGAATGTTTGCACCGCCTCCGTTTTTTACAGTTGGGGCAAGTTTGCCCATGTTAGCTTATCACCGGCTTCGGCCGTCGCCACACATGACGTGCCATCATGTTGGTTCTCAGTGGTCGCTCGTTTACAATGAAGGTAGTGGGGGTTCAAACAAAATCGGTGGTTCTTTTATATAACAACTTTAAAAGCTGGCATGTTGTTCTCTGAAGTTAGCCGCTGTTTTCTGGAACAGAAAAAACAGGTTTGTTAACTCGAGTTTGTATGGAATATCATAAAAACAGTTAATTTCTTGCAGTCCTGTGCGCTCGACAATTGCGATAAGGTGGTGGTTGCAACGGTGGCAAAGGTGGCGATTGTGGTTGTTGTATCAGTCAACAGATCTCTCTACGTCTGTGGAGCTCCGAAAACCCCCAACCGAAATCGAATGAGGCGGTTGGCATTGCGTCGCTTGAAGTAGACGTGCTGGCCGGCTCGTTGCCGTGATGGTATCCTGGCTGTTGAGTCTATACACGAACCTGTCTCGACTTGATGTTTAGGTGTACCTCGGGCAAGCGTCTACGTCGGCTGTGAATTTCGCCATGGCGATGTGGATAACCACGAAGGTTCACATAGATGTGATGTTTCTGTCCATCTCCAAGTGCATGTGGAATCATGGTTGTCACTGTCTGCAGCAACTGTAATGCTTATACTGGGTTCCGGCCTTGGTGCACATGGTAGTTTGGTAGCTTGACTCACCATTATCTGATGTTTTCGCTCCTTACGACGATTGTATTCGCTTCAGGCGTTTTCCTCGAAGTCAGCGCCGCATGGCCCGGCCTGTTGCTCCTTACAGCCATGTTGTCCAGTGACAAGGATCCTGTGATGTTTCCAGGGACAACATCGTAAAGGGAGTTACGCAGGCTGTGTGCACGAACCTGTCGCTTAAAAATCAATGTATCCTTAAATACCACAGCTTCTGATGCGTAGTGCACTGTACAGTCCAGGAACAGTACTCGCCGATATGCTCCAGTCATTTTTTTTACACTAATGCCTCTCGCACTACTACCACGTCGCAGCCAGTGTCGCGCAGTACTGTAACTGGGTGCTATTCATGAAACATTTCACAACAGACATGGGTTCAATTTGCGTAGAATGAACACTTGAGCTGACCGTAGTGTTCACAACAGGAATCTTTTCGCCCATCTTCCATAACGACGTGATCTGCTTTCGTTGCGGCTTTTTTATCATTTCGTCCACCCGCTACTACGCACGATGCGTCACATCTGTTCCGTGTAGCGTTGAAATGCTTGTCACTGCTGTGATCATGACCTTGGAATATGCCTTCTGCACGACCACACTCAGCTGCGCGATGGTCTGCCTTCTCACATATGAAGCACTATTAGTGGGGATCTCCATCTTCTTGAAGACCCCGGCTTCAGCATCGAAGTTTCTGTTCCTTCTAAATGGTATTTTTCCAAGTTGGTAGGTGCTATTGTGCTTTTCTAAAGCATCATCTGTCTCAAACATGCGCACCTCAGTGCCTGGCACTTTCTCTCCGTCAGAAAAATTCTGAGCACCGAGAAATTCTGAGCTCATGTTTCTCCAAACCTAGCGGGTCAGCCAAGTGCAATAACTGTTCCTATCAATGACACAGGCTGTATTTGACGCAACGGGCTTTAGATTTTGTTAAGCCATCCTGGCAGGGCTCTCCAGTTGTGGTAGTTTGTGAGTCCTCAGACACAAAAATTCCTTAAGGACAGGAAACATTCATAGTTACGCTCACGAACAGCAGATACAAACACAATGACTTGCTACATGCTCCTATAAACAATTACACTTCCGCTAAATCCTCGTCCTCGGTGTGATGCAGTAAGCATACGCGAACGTTCCCGTGCCCTGTGTAGTTAATGTAGTCGATGAGTCCGTAGGCATCCCACACGGTACCGATGACCACGGTCGATGACGTGCGCGGATGACATCATCACGTCGTCTCTGTAGGCAAGCGTAGTTGAACGCCCAGCAGGATGGTTGTGTCAGACCCGACCCAACAGAGCACCATGTCCATGGCTTCGGTAGCTGTTCGAGCTCAGAGTACGGACCCCGCCTGTGGAATCGCTTGACCGCAGCCTTCGATCCCCGCAGGGGAATTGACCGAGCTCGTCCCAGCTGGTCTGGTAGTTCCAGCACGTTCCATTTCAGTCACCTCAAGCTGAACATTCTCCGCTGCTCCTTTCGCCAACCACGGTGGCTTCCCTCATTCACGTTCCGAAACTCACGCGCTTCATAATCCCCCGCTTTCGCGTGAACTCTGTCATCATCTTAAGTTCACCTTCTGCAGCGGGCAACACTCTTGGGACACCCGAGAAAGTCTATCGTCTTCAAAATAGCCGAGATTCCTTTTTTCGCAGTATTATTGGAAAAACAGTAATCATAAGTTCTAATCCATTTATATACCTGGTTGTTTGTTTTGCTTAACTTTATAAATTCTCGTTCTTTCAAAATTTATGTGATGCAGTGGTAACAGATTCAAAAACTTCAGTTTCTCACGAGAGGTTGTCCAATTCTTGTCGTGGAGAGATGAAGTAACATGCTAAAACCTTGACAGATTTAGAAAAATAGGCCCATCACTGGTGATAGAGGCGGGGTTTTCCTGAATGTGTTGGACGAATGCTTACTAAAGGGGAGGATTTCAAGACAGTTTTGGACAGTTTTGGACCATGTGCAGAAGAGGGGTTTATGCTCTCCTATAGTCGAGTACCTAGAACTCCAAATCGTTATCCACTTTCTCTAAACAAACACATATAGCAGTGGTAATTCTTGTGTCGACCATGAACTCCCTTAAAGCGTAATTTTTGGTGACATGGCTAATTAGAAAGGAAATGTTTAAGAGCGGACACTCCCATAGAGCCCGGCGGCCCAATCGACCCTAGCGCACCTGGTGGTTGGTGAGATATCTATCTATCTATCTATCTCTATCTATCTATCTATCTATCTATCTATCTATCTATCTATCTATCTATCTAGCCGCCTACGACTACTAGCTCGCCTGCCCGTTTCGATAATCGTATCGATACCAAACTTAGTATGGCATAAAATGACTGTATGAAGAACCTATTTGACTATACATTACATGAAAATCATGACATATATGTCATGAATATCATGATTTACATTCCGTGATCCTGAAGCTCTTGCGGTGGTTTCGTTCACATGGCATGTTGCAAAACTGCTATGGTATGGCATGATTGCATGGGAAACACAAGTGACCGACCCTAACATAAAATTTATAACATGCGTGTCATGTAACAACATGACTACTTGCCACGCCCATGATGCGCTCACAGCCGTTTCGCTAGCATCACTTATACTACATTTGGTATTACAGTACGTGAATGGAAGACGAAGCTATGTGACGGGTGCAAACATGATACTCAACATATGCGTGTTATGAAACAAAATGACTACCTGCCGCACTCATGATGTGCTGGCAGCCGTTTCGCTAGCTTCACTTATAGCAAATGTGGTATTACGGAACGTGAATAAATGACGAAGGTATGATACTGGTTCGAACAAGATAAACACGAGATGCGTGTCATCTAGCAACATGACTACATGCTACGCTCATGATGTGCTCGCGGCCGTTTCGCTAGCTTCACATGTACCAAAATCCGGCATTACATGACGCGTACGGACGACATAGGTGAATGACACATCCAAACTTGATAATCACGACATGCATGTCATGTAACACCATGAATGCATTGCCAAACTCATGATGCGCTCGCGGCGTTTTCGCTAGCTTCACATATGCCAATTCTGTTGTTACGTGACGGCAATGAATGACGAAATTATGTGACTGGTGCAAACATGATAATAATGAGATGCGTGTCGTGTGAGAACGTGACTACATGCACATTTAAGGTGCTACACAATTGACGTGACCGCGGTGCGCGTGCTCGCCGGCATCATTTGGCGCGTCACGGCGGCCGTTGCCACGCCACGCACCGGCTCCTGTCATTATACTCGCAGGAAAGCACCATGCTGCGTTGTCTACGACGCATGCACGTTTCAGCGCGTCCGGCGTCCCTCCGTCATGAAAATAGGGAGAACGCAGTGTTGTCTGGGTAATGCATCGGCGCCAAATGCGCATATCGCATTCCGTGCCGGTGCAAGCCGTCGGGGCCACGCCGATGGACGCTGGTCGCGTCTGGCGTCAGACAGCAAGAGTGCTCGCGTTTTGCGTACGTAGCGTCACTATGCCCAGCTGCACACGCGCCAACGCTACATTGAAGTATCTTGGGCCCTTCATGACTGGCTCGCGGCCGTTTTGTTAGCTCACATATCCATATTAGGTGATATCATGACATCAATGGACGACGAAATATATGACTGGTGCAAAACATGATAATCCTGGCACGCGTGTCAGTAAGAACATGACAATATACCACGCTAATAGCGTGCTCGCTCGCAGCCGTTTCGATAGGTCCACATATACTAAATTTGGTATGAAGTGACGTGAATAGATGACGAAGGTAAACTGACACACTCCAACATGATAACCATGACACGGAAGTCACGTATGGCATCATTTACCTCCACCTCGCTAACTTCGTGCTAATTTTAAGTGACATATGAACATTTCTCATTCGTGCTTCGCATATGACGATTACCCCTGTACGTGGGATCTGCCAATTTTTCTCAGACCAATGGCAAGGCTATTGTTTGTGGCTTTGATTAGCGATTCTCTATTTTGTCTAGCTGAAGAATTGTTCGTGACAATCATGTCATGACGTAATTTTATTTCGAATAAATTAGAAAAATTGGCACAGGCGTCTCCCTCCTTTCGTGACAGAGGGACGCCGGACAGGCTGAAACGCGCATGCGTCAAGCAACGTAGCGCGGAGCGCGCCTGCGAGTATATGACAGGACCGGCGCCTGGCGTGGCAACGGCGGCGAGCACGCGTACCACGTCATGTTGAAACGTATTGGCGCCTTTACGGTCGCATGTAGTTGTTTCTCACATGACACGCATCTCATAATATTATGTTTGCACCATTCACATACCTTTGTCATCCTGGCGTCACGTAATACCATGTTTTCGTACATTGTGAAGCTGGGGAAACGGCCGCTTGAGCGCATTATGAGCGTAGCATGTCGTTACATGACACACATCTCATGTTTATCATGTTTGCACTATTATCATGCATTGTCATCAGTCATGTCTCGTATTAACAAATTTAGTTATACGGAAGCTAGTGAAACGGGTGCCCGCGCATCATGAGCGTGGCATGTAGTCATGTTGTTACGTGACATGCATCTCAAGATTATCATGTTTGCACCAGTCCATAACCTTCGTCATCCGTTCACGTACTGTAATAAAAAAATTGCCTTGTGTGAGGGAACGCGGTTCTTAGCGGCCCCGGAAACAAGATAACAGACGAAAGTAACAAGAATTTTGAGACACTCTTGCCGAATCTGCCAGAGGACGCATTGTTTTGAACAGTGTTTTCGCCACGGTGATATTGCGAGTGAGTCCTTTCAAGGTTGAAGATTTCGGGATGCCCTGGACAGAGAACGACTGCTTTCCAACGTAATAGCATGGGAGCCCTACCAGAGCAACCATGTGTGGGTCGCACCTTTAACAGCCAGGAGGCCACGAAGAGGTTTACTGAACTGAAAGAACTCCAGGTCAAGGGACGCCGCTGCTTTTTCAACGACCCTCAGGAACAGCAGATGAAGCTGCGGCTTCACTGGCCGATAGACGGAGTTGCGGACGAAGATGTCTGCACGGCAGTGGCGGTGTTCGGAAAAGTTACAGAAGTGAATATGTGAAGGTTGTGAAATGGTAGCGAGCGCATCATGAGCGCGGCATGTAATCATGTTGTTACATAACACGCATGACCTCAATTTCATGTTAGGGTCTGTCGCTTGTGTTCGCCATTCAATCTTGCCGCACCATACTAGTTTTGCAACATGCCATGTGAAGGAGACCACCGCAAGAGCTGCAGGATCATGAAATGTTTATCATGACATTCATGACATATATTTCATGATTTTCATGTGATGACTAGTAACATATGTTCTTCATACAGTCACTGTTGCCATACCAAGTTAGGTATGATACCATTATCGAAACGGCCAGGAGAGCAAAAAGTCGCAGGCGCCCAGATAGATAGATAGATGGATAGATAGGTCGATAGATAGATAGATAGATAGATAGATAGATACGCTCAAAGTCGCCGAAGCTCGCTAAGACGTGAGAGTGACGGCATTGTGACCACCAACCTCAGTGTTTTTCTTGACTGCCAGAAAGTGACAGCCTTAGTCGACCCCGGTGCCGACTTTTCTATGTCGGTCAGGATCTCGTCGCCCACCTCAAGAAAGTGAAGACCCCGTGGACAGGACACCGTGGACAGGCCCTCAAATAATAAGGGCAGGTGGTCAGTTAATGATGCCCTCTGGAAGATGCACAGCGACAATAGTCATCGGAGGTTCTTCTTTCGTTTCGTCGTTAGACGTTCTCGCCGCATGCTGCAAGGATCTAATTACTGGTGTGAACTTTTTACGAGAATACGGCGCCATCATTATTATCTCAGACAGTTTGATTACGTTCTGCAACAGCCCGCGCGCACCTGCTTTTCTACAGGTGCGACAAACCAATTGCGTCTAGCTCTTGACGATGTGGTTCTCCCTCCTCGATCATGAACGCTTGTTTCTGTGGCAGCCGCTGTCCAGATTGAAGGCGAAGGAGTTGCTGACCGAATGAGCTCGCTCTTTCTCACACATGGCATTTCCGCCGCAAGAGGTATTGTCAGTGTCGCCGCTGGACGCATACTTGCTTCTGACAAATTTTAGTGCTGAGCGCCGGCACCTTCCAAAAGGCTTCGACGATATCACAGACGCAGAAGGCTGCTTGGTAGTAGTCGACAAGGTGCCAAAACTTGATTCAACACCATTTCTCCACGTTAGCAATGCTCTGCCTAATGACGAGCGAAAGAGGCTTCTTGAGCTACTGGGCGAACTCAAAGACTGCTTTTCGACAACATCAAGAGTTGGCCGCACGCCTCTAACCAAGTATCGTATAATTACAGAGGACATGGCGAGACCAATCACCAAAACCCCTATCGCATGTTTCCAAAAGAAACGCTAAGTGATACAACAGCAAATCGACAAACTGCTAGAAGATGACGTCATTCAGCCCTCAAAAAAACCCTGGGTGTCACCTGTAGTCCTTGTCAAAAAAAAGAGGACGGCAGCCCTGTGCTTCTGTGTAGACAGAAAGCACAATTGGGTGACAAAGAGAGATGTGTATGCACTTCCTTGTATAAATGACCCTCTTGACAGACTTCGACATGCTCGTTACTTTTCATCAATGGACTTGAGGAGTGGATATCGGCAAATTGAGGTATACCCGAGAGACCACGAGAAGACTGCTTTTGTGACACCAGATGGCTTATGTGAATCAAAATCTTGCCCTTTGGTTTATGCTCAGTGCCTGGTACCTTTCAAAGACTCATAGATACCGTGCTTTCCGGGTTGAAATGGAAAACCTGCTTGGTCTACCTTGATGATGTCATAGTTTTTGCCGCAACATTTGACCAGCGCCTTAAAAGGCTTGGGGTAGTTTTAGAAGCCATACGGTCCACGGGCTTGACGTTGAAGCCTGAAGAGTGCCACTTTTGCTATGAAGAACTGCAATTTCTTGGCCACGTCGTCAGTCACGCAGGCGTTTGTCCTGATCCTGAAAAAATCGAAGCCGTTGCACAGTTCCCCATGCCGACTGATAAGAAGGCTGTCTGACGATTCCTCGGTTTATGTGCGTCGCAGACTTCGCATGCATCGCATCAACGTTAACCCACCTCACGAGAGAAGACGTTGTCTTCAAATAGAACAACTCACAGAAAACTGATTTTAAGAGCCTGCGCCAGCGACTACAGACACCTCCAGTGCTTGCCTACTTTAATGAGGAAGCCCCAACGATGCTACACACTGATGTCTGCAATATTGGTCTGGAAGCTGTGCTTGTGCAGCTGCAAGAAGGCACAGAAAGAGTAATCGACTATGCAAGCTGAACACTAACATGCGCCGAGGCTAATTGCTCCACGACTGAGAAAGAATGCCTCACCGTGGTATGGACAGTCACAAAATTTTGCCCACATATATACACCCGCCGTTTCAAAGTCATCAGCGACAACTATTCACAGTGTTGGTTGACAAATCTTATAGATCTTACCGGGCGAATAGCGCGTTGGAGTTTCAGGCTGCAAGAGTACAAGATGACGGTAGTACACAAGTCAGGCAACCGCCATATGGACGCTGACTGTCTATCCCGCTCACCTATTGAATCGGCAAATCAACCCGATGTGGAGGAAACAGCATACCTTGGTGTGCTAGAGACGACCTTCATTGCGCAACAACAACTTGGTGACCTTTAGTTACTTGCCCTCCTTAATTACCTGGACGGCAGATATTACAAGGCACCAACTGTTTTCGCAAGGGGCCTGTCGTCATTTTGCTTACGGGGCGCAGTATTATACAAAAGAAACTTCTCTTCGACAGGATCGGCGTTTGCTCGTCGTCCCAGCAGGCCTTCGCTCCGAAGTACTTGAAGCGTGCCACAACTTGGTGACTTCAAGGCACTTAGGTCATACGAGAACGTTGGCCAGAGTACGGCAACGGTAAGATTGATTATAGCCGTAAAGCACCGTTTTCGTACTTGCCTCGACTGCCAGCGACGGAAGTCACTGCCGACTAAACAAGCTGGTCTCTTGCAGCCCGTGCAGGTCCCAATAAAAGCATTCGACCAGATTGGCATGGATATTTTTGGGCCCACTTCCTACTTCTACTGCCGAGAACCGCTGGGTTATTGTCACGACTGATTACCTTACCCGTTATGCTGAAGCAAAGGCTATCCAAAGAGGCACAGCAGTGGAGGTGGCACAATTTTGCATCGAGAATGCTGTACTGAGGCATGGTGCACCAAGCGTCGTAATCTCACACAGGAACCGCATTTACGGCAGCTCTTTTGGACAAAGTCCTGATGCTCAATAGAACAACTCATCGTAAGACTACTGTCTACCACCCGCCAACGAATGGGCTTACAGAGCATCTGAACAAAACAATTGAAGGTATGTTTTCAATGTACGTAGACGTCGAACACTAAAATTGGGACGAAATCTTGCCATAAGTTACGTTTGCATGCAACACGGCCAAGCAACTAACAACCCGGATGGCACCATTCAGCCTAATTCACGGACGGGAAGTGTGAACCATGTTAGATGCAAAGCTAGCGCATGAATGTGACGGCATTGACCTTGATTGCGAAATGTGTAC
Organism: Rhipicephalus microplus; assembly: GCF_013339725.1. Lineage (NCBI taxonomy): Eukaryota > Metazoa > Arthropoda > Arachnida > Ixodida > Ixodidae > Rhipicephalus > Rhipicephalus microplus. Next base: position 72,558,429 of record NC_051169.1, read on the forward strand.
AGAACGAGCGAAATAAGCAAGGCAACTAGCGCGATTGCGAATCCAGCAGCAGCAAGAGTACGACGCAGGCCGCTAATGCTCGTGCAGAACAGTCGTTTACTAGAGCGGCGACAGAGTATGGGTGTGGACGCCCATACAGAACGAGGACCCTCCGAGAAGCTGCTAAGGAGATAGTTTGGGCCATACCTAGTACTGTGACCGACTGAGTGATGTTACTTACGAGGTCGTCCCCGACAGTTCGCGTAGTACGAGGCGTCGCCAGCACTGTCCTGACTCGTTCACGTAGTGCGCATGAAGCCTTATGCCAGGTAGTGACTGCGAAAGACATTTCTTTCAAAAAAAACGTGCACTACTGATCTAGCATCGCTTCGATGCTTGAGCCTTCTTTAAGAGCGGGGAAAATTACGCCTGTGTACTGGTGGACAAAAACGACGATAAAGGGATTTGGTGGACACCAGTAGTAGAGCTATGGCTGGTCGAGGAAAAAGAAGGTGATCTTGCTGTTCAGCTGCTAGAATCGCTGTATCAACGTCTATCTGCTTGTCGTATCGCGTTCTACAGCGACAATACCATTCACGTTATTGTAAGCTCTGTAGCCAATGATAATAAATAACACGTACAAAATACATAGATGCGTGATTTATTAGTCATTCAGATGGATTACCGAAAATTCCCACTGAGTAATGTTTCACAAGAAGTTTCATTCATGAGATGATTTTGCTGCAGGCATATATGCTAGTGTGTAGTGCGCAGTCTGCTATCATAAATAGATATTGTTATTTCAGTCTGCACATACATCTTATAAGGTATTTTCGTTCATGTGTTATATCCAACCAGGTCGAAACTTCTGAAAAGGGGGTTGCAGTATCAATAATAAAAATGGAAACTATGTGACCATAGCCTAACTGATTTCACAAGAGCATTAAGCAGTAAACTATTTACTTACAAGCAACCAGAGGGGATGGAAAATCTGAAAAACTGTTCCTAAAGTAAACGACATGATTAGAGTAATGGAGGCTGCACTTTTTTTGGTTCGTGAATACAAGAGTGTGCATGTGCTTAATAATACAATCCACTTTATTAAAGTAAAATATTCAAGATACGTCCAACGCAGCCCAACATTTTGTAGCCGACGATAGCACAATCTCGTCCCAGTGCGGCATACCACGGTGCTAACAAATGCTTCGAAACTTGGCTGCAGCCCATGTTTCCTACATAATCCAATACAAGTAACCGGCTGTCCGAATTTGTGTTTAAGATGTTCGCAGACTACCAGGTCTTGCATATCTCTCCTCTTTCCTAGTACTCATTAGCCACGTGTCCAGTCAGCATATGATTGCTTCTGAGAAAAATGATGAGGTTGGTAATGCGAGATTTCATACACGCAGGACGTGTGACAACTGCGCTAAGTTCGCGCGGCAAAACTTACTACCGCCGTCAATTAAGTAGACGAGAGGAAACTCCAGGCCACAGGCCCAAGCAGCTCATCTGTGTGTGTTTGGTCAAGTTTAATGAGCTGTGAAGGCATCCTCAGATGAATCATAAGGACGCATCGTTTGGCAAAGGGCTCGAGCGTGCATGGGGCTCTGGCATGATGACAGCTCGCAGACAGTAACCATAACAGTTTCGTACTCCGAGGTTTTTTATGAATGAGGAGGTGCGAATGCGTGGGACATTAACACAGAGCACTGATTTCGGAAATGAGTTGGCTCCCTTGGTGAAGTTAGCAGCGCTGGAATTATGGCAACGCGAAACTAATAATGAAGTAGTCTTCTTTACTGCACGGTTTTTCATAGGTTAAAGAATGCTTTGTCAACATTATTGTATGTTTCATGTCTTATGTTCATACGTTCTTTTGGTAAAGTGAAGAAGGAAATAGGAAACTGCCTTGCCAGTTTTATTGGGAAAGTTGCCGTCACTGTCTCAACGCACTCTTTTTATTTGCTTATTCGTATGAACTCCAACACAGCCCCTTTTTTGTTTGCGTAAATAAACAGGACACGCTGTTTAAGTTGGCGACCTCATTGTACCACACATGTACCTATGAATCAACAATATATACTCCACCAATGCTCCTCGCCACACAAATGCACAGAAATAAGGGACGTTCTTCCTGCAATCTTAGTGGCGACATCAAGTCAGACCATGATCTGCTTTTAGCAACCTATGTAGTCAACATCCCTGGTAAGTCGACAATATTGGCACTACAAAAATAACAAAAGCATCAGTGTGCGTCGTAAGGCTTGCCTGAAAATTCGGTATAAGCAGATATCCGCCGATTAGTTTGCATTAAATCAATGGTTCATTGAGCGTGCCGGAAGTTCTTTTTTTCTTTATATGCTCAAATAAGGTTATAAGAGAGTTGCATTTTGCGAATAAGAATAAGGTATTTCGTAGCCCATTGTTCCTTAGAGCTACTTCCAACACACTCCCAACCCCTTTACAAACACACCAACCACACTAAGTCATCTCTACAGTTTTTTATAGTGATTTGAAATTTATTCGACAAAATTTTACGAGATTACAAGGTGGACAAGAAGTGCAACCTCAGAGGTCTTGGAGTGAAAACTGCCGGGGGGACCTCCTAACAAGACATAAATGGGGGTTAGCAGGAAAATATAGGCGAACACTGAGTCAATTATTTTTTATTATTTATATTGCTTTAGTAATAAAAGGGTAAATTATTTATAAATAACAAAAAAAACAAGAGAGCCAACCAAGACAATCACAAACGTAAATGATAAAATAAATTTAACAAAGTCAGTTGCAACGTTTTTGCCTAAATGAGCCTGTAAAGCTGCTTTGCCTGCTAGATGCTTGTGTGTTTGGAGAAAAATAATGATGATGATGATGAGCCTTCAGCTTTGCTGGCACTCGCCCACAAAGGGGGATCGGCCAAGAACCGGGCGGCAGGAGAGAAAAATGGCTTTTAAAATACTCTCCAGCATTGTAACAGGTCCTAATGTATAGTCACACGGGGCACATAATCAATAAAGAAGAATATTTACTCTCCCAGACCTGAAGACACCAATATATGAAGAATGTAGTCATCGCGTTCATGCCCTAGTTAGGCACATTACCAATGAAGGACAACGTCATTGCCTTACATGTGTGCGCTTTAAGGTTACATGGTACGGTGCAGAAACGATCACGTGAGCACGTGAGCTGCACGTCTCCTCAGTTCTTGCAGTCATGACGTGAGTAGTACTAGAAGTTATTTTGAAGTAGCAGCAATGATCGAAATAGTCGTAGTAGTAGTAGTAATAGTAGTAGTAGTGAATTTTTGTTTTGGTAGAGAAGGCGTTTAAGGAAGACAAGAGTGAAGGGCTTTTGTCTTTGTCAGGCCATGGCCAGTCCTTCCGCTATGGCGACGATAAAAATGACGTGGGCTTGCGAGCTAAATGGTCACCTAATGAAAACTAAATGCCTTTCTAGACGTTTCTACTTTCTACTTTACTTTCTAGATGTCAAACTACCTTTCTAAACGTCTCTGTCGTTCTTCCCCTCTTATTTTCATATTGTCATGCACTAGGAGCTCGAATAAACGTACAAGCAGATGCTACTGTCAAAATCTCCGACACGAAGAAGAACGCCTCTGGCTGGCACGGGTTGCTTGTCTTCATCTTCTTCGTTCACTGGCGAAGAACACCAAGTGGCATTACTCCTTCTCCCAATAGAGGATTGACCCGATGCTCAAAGAAAAGTGGGCACAGCAAAGGCTCGAAGTAGGCAACATAAACAAACAATAAACAAACTAGCACACGAGAGAAAATGCGTTCTGGGCCCGGCAATAGGAAATAAACGGCATTCATTGTTCACATGAAGAGTTCACTGGCACACGAAAAAAAAATTGCATCACCACGTAAAGTATGTCTTCAGACGGACGACGTGTACAGTCTCTAGGCGTGGTAACCTGCGCTGGGACGATGGTGAGCCTCATACGTCTTATTACTTTGTAAGGTCCAAAGTACATCCTCAAGAGTTCCTCACTGAGACCTCGCCGCCTAATGGGTGTGCAAACCCAAACTTGGTCACCACTGTTCATAACTTCTCGATGGTGGATGTTGCAAGCGCCATGCGTCTGCACACGGTCCAGTTGACGTGCTTCCTCAGCGCGCTGAATGTACTCACTGATGTCAGGAGCTAAAGTGGTGGAGCCTGGTCGATGCCCTAACACTGAATCATGGCGTCTAGGATAGCGCTGAAATCTCGACCATAAACGAGCCGAAATGGCGTGAAGCGTGTAGTTTCCTGCGTTGCAGTTTTGCGCACAAATGTTACGTACGGCAGGATGTCGTTCCACGTTTTGTGCGGCACACCTACGTACATAGAGATTATGTCGACTAGTGTTTTGTTTGGCCTTTCTGTCAAACCATTGCTCTAGGGGTGATATTCAACGCTCTTTCGATGGGTTGCATAACTCAACCCGAAGATATCATCCAAGAGTTTTGCCGTGAATGATGTCCCTCGATTAGTGATGACATATGAAGGGGCGCCATGCCGTAGCACAATTTATTGCATAAAAGACTGGCAACTTCAGATGTGGTTCCTTGTGGCAGTGCCTTCGTCTCAGCGTAACGCGTCAAGTAATTGGGTGCGACAATAATCCATTTGTTTTCCGGAAGAAGACAAAGGAAACATCCTTATGAGGTCCATTCTCACTTGATCAACTGGTGTACATGGTGAATCGATTTGGTTGTAGACGGCCTGCAGGCTTTTATGGTAGCGTCTTGCGACTCTGGCATTCACGGCATTCCTTCACGTAGCGTTTCAGGCAGGCAGAAATTTTAGGCCAGTAGTAGAGTTGTCGCACCCGATGCAGAGTTCTCGAGTAGCTCAGATGGCCGGATGTAGGCCCGTCGTGGCAAGCTAATAAGACTTCATCGAGGACGGCTTCTGGTACGACCAGAAGATGAGCTATGTCACCAGCACCAGTGTTTATTTTTCATAAGACGCCATTTCGTAGGCAAAAAGATGGCAACGTTCGCGACATCAGACGAAGAATGGGTGCGGTGCCACCTTCCAAGGGATCTATAATCAGTCTTAGATCGGCGTCATTTCGTTGATAAGACATTCAGATCCCGCCTGCTGAGGGTTACCAAGAAGGTGCCGTCTTCTTCTGCGCTTGTACTGGTGCATTGAAGAGGTGCTTGTGATAACGTTTAGGCATCTTCGTGCTTTTTCGCCTGACTTGTACACGACGGTGATATGAAATTCTGCAGGCGCAGACTCACCGAGCTAATCGTCCTGAAGGGTCTCGTAGACTGGCAATCAGCACAAGCATGATGTCAGTGACAACTTTAAACGGTCTTTCATAGAAATATGGCCTAATTTTTTTAATTGCCCAAATGACCGCGAGACATTCTTTCTCATATGTGGAATAGTTAGATTATGCACGAGACACTGTACGACTTGCGTAGGCTATTACCCGTTCAATCCCGTCTTGTCTTTGTACCAAGATAGCACCAAGACCAATATTGCTGGCATCAGTGTGTACTTCTGTGGCAGAATCTTCATCGAAATGGCCGAGCACTGGAGCGGAAGAGAGCCGGTGCTTTAGTTCCACAAAGGCAGTCTGCTATTTGTCAGCCCAGACAAATGGTGTGTCATCCCGTGTAAGGCGTATTAGTGGCTCCGCAATGTTTGAGAAACTGCCAATAAAGCAGCGGTATTACGCGCAAAGACCCAGAAATTGTTTGAAGACTTTTCTTGTCAGTTGGAGCTGGGAAAGCAGCGACAGCAGCAGTCCTGTCAGGATCAGGCCGAACACCAGTGGCGCTCCCGACGTGACCAAGAAACTTTAATTCTTCGTAGCCGAAATGACATTTCTCAGGCTTGAGTGGGAGATCGGCCGATCTAATGGTTTTGACCACATTCCGGAAGCGATGATGCTCGTGAAGCGTTTCTGAAAACACGACTTCATCGAGGTAGACTAGACACTTTTTTCACTTGAGGTCTGCCAGGACGGTGTTTATCATTCGCTGGAATGTCGCTGGAGCAGAACAGAGGTCGAAAGGGAGCACTCTGAATTAATAAAGGTGATCCGGGATCACAAAAGCGGTCTTTACCCGGTCACATTCGTCGACCTCTTTTTGGCAATAACCACTCTTCAAGTCGACGGACAAAATATACTTCGCATGCCGCAGCCTGTCCAGAGAATCATCCACTCTGGCCAACGGGTACAAAACTTTCTTTGTGACATTGTTCAACTTCCTGTAGTCGACACAAAAGCGAAGCGCGCCATCTTTTTTTTTTCAGAAGAACGACTAGCGATGACCCTGGGCTGCTTAAAGGCTGTATTACGCCATCCTGAAGCATTTTCTTTACCTGCGTTTGAATCGCGTGCCATTCGGTTGGCGAAACACAGTAAGGTTGCTGCCGTATGGGGTACACATCGTTGTAGGTGATAATACGGTTTTTATTGCCGGTGTTTGACAGGTCGCTCAAACGCTGCTTGTTCGCTTCAGGAAGCGTTGGACTGATGTCGACGCTGCGGAAAGACGCTTCAGCAGGGCCGATTGTCTCGGAAGCAAAAGACTCAGTGATATTGGCCACTGGGTCGGCATAGACGATAACGGTTTCAGGGAAAAGGTACCGGTGCTCGTAGCTGAAGTTTGTGACAAGAACGCCGC